>JAIUJO010001500.1:102500-147500 GCA_023846275.1 Vanilla planifolia | reverse complement strand
TCATTAATCCTTTAATCTTTAATTTCTAATCCCTAATCCCAAATCCCAATCCCGTAATCCCAAATCCCTAAGCTGTCCCTTCTTCCTCTTCCTCTTTTACTTCTCCTTGTTCTTCTTTTTCTTCCTTTTCCACTTTTCTTCTTCTTCATTTGTTTTTCTTCTTCCCTATCTTTGTCTTCTACTTCTTCCTCTTCTTCCTTATTTTCCCTTTCTTCTTTTTCTTCTACTAATTATTCCTCTTCTTCTTCTTCTTTCTCTTCTTCTTCTTCTTCTTCTTCTTCTTCTACGTCATCTTCTTCTTGCTCTTCTTTTTTCTTCTTTTTCTTCTTATTCTTTTTCTTCTTGTCCTTTTTCTTCTTCTCCTTCTTCTTCCTCTACCTTTTTTTCTTGTTCTTCTTCTTCTTCTCCTTCTTCTAATCCTTCTTCTTCTTTTCTTCTTCCTCTTCTACTTCTTCTTCTTCCTTTTCTTCTTGTTCTTCTACTTCTTCTTCTTCACCGTCTTCTTCCTCCTCTTTTTCTTCTTCTTCCTCTTCTTGTTCTTTTTCTTCTTCTTATTCTTCTTCCTCATCTTCTCCTTCTTCTTCTTCCTCCTCCTCTACATCTACTAGTTTTTCTTCTTCATCTTCATCTTCTTCATCTTCTTCTTTCTCTACTTCTTCTTGTTCTTCTTCTTTTTCCTCTTCTTCTTCTCGTTCTTCATCATTTTCTTCTTCTCTTCTTCTTATTCTTCTTTTTCTTCTTCATCTTCCTCTTCTTCTTTATCCTCTTGATCTTCTTCTTCTTCTTCTTCTCCATTAATTTATTCACTTTCTAATTCTTCTTCTTCTTACTCTTCTCCTTCTTGTTCTTCTTCTTCTTCTTCCTTTTCATCATCATCTTCTTCTTCTTCTTCCTCTTCTTAATCTTTTTCTTCTTCCTATTCTACTTCTTCATCTTCTTCTACTACCTCTACTTCTTCTTCTTCTTCTTCCTTATTTTCTACTTCTTCATCATCTTCTTCCTCTTCTTTGTCATCTTCCACTTCTTGTTCTTGTTCTTCTTCTACATATTATTTTTCTTCCTTTTCTTCATCATCATCTTCTTCTTCATCATCATCTTCTTCTTCATCATCATCTTCTTCTTCATCATCATCTTCTTCTTCTTCTTCTCCTTGTTCTTCTTCTTTTTTCGTCTTTTTCATCTTCTCCTTCTACTTCATAATTGTTAATCTTTGTTCCCTAATCATTATCCTTAATCCCTCCCTCCTTAATCTCTCATCTTTAAATCTATAATACCTAAACCATTCCTTCTGAATCCCTAATCTCTAATCCCTATCCCCTAATCCATCCTAAATCCATTATCCCTAATCAATAATCCATAATCTACAATCCCTAATTCTTAAACCCAAATCCCTAACCCTTAATTCTTAATCCCTAATCCATAATTCTTAATCCCTAATCCCTCATCCTTAATTGCTAATCCTTAATCCATAATCTCTAATTTCTAATACAAAATCTCAAATCCTTAAACTCTATTCCTTAATACCTAATCCCTAAGTCCTAATCTATAATCAATATTCGTCATCCCAAATCTCTAATACATAATCCCTAACCTTAATCGCTAATCCTTAATCCATAATCCCTAATCTTAATCTCTGATGCTAATCTTATTCCTTTAATCTCTAAATCTTATATCATAAATCCTTAATCTCTAATGTCTAATCTATAAACCCTAATCTCTATTCTCTAATCCCTAACCCTTAATCCTAAATTCCTAATTTTCTTCTCCTTTGTCTTCTACTTCCTCTACCATTTCTTCTTCTTCTTCTCTTTTTTCTTCTCCTCCTTCGTCTTCTTCTACTACCAATTCTATTTCTTCTTCTTCTACTACTTCTTCTTCTTCTTCTTCATCTTTTTCTTCTTATCTTCTTCTTGTTCTTCTTTTTCTTGTTCATCCTCATCTTCTTCTTCTTCTTCTTTTTCCTCTTCATCATTCTCTACTTCTTCATCTTCTTCAACCTATACATCCTCTTCATCTTCTTCTTCTTCTTCTTCTTCTTCTTACTTTTCTCCTTCTTCATCTTCTTCTTCTCCTTCCTCCTCCTCCTCTTCTTCTTCTTCTTCCTCTTCTTCTTCTTCTTCTTCTTCTTCTTCTTCTTATTACTTATCTTCCTCTTCTTTTTCTATTACTTCTTCTTTGTCTTCTTCTTGTTCTTATTCTTTTTCATGCTTTTCTTGTTTTTGTTCTTCTTTTTCTTCTTCTTCTTCTTCCTATTCTCCTTGTTCTTCTTATTCTTCGTCTTCATCTCCTACTTCTTCTCCTTCTTCTTCATAAACTATAATCTCCATTCCCTAATCTTTACTCCTTATTCCCAAATCCCTAATCCTTAATCCATCTCTTCATCCTCTTCTTCTTTTATTACTATTTCTTCTTCCTCTTCTCTTCTTTTTCTTCTTCTTCATCATTTTCTTCTTCTTCTTCTTCCTCTTATTCCCCTTACACTTGTTCTTCTTCTTTCTCCTCTTCTTCATTTCCTTCTTATTTCCCTTCTTCTTCTTCTTCTTCTTCTGCTTCTTCTTCTACTTCTTCTTCTCCTTCTTCTTCTCCTTCCTCTTCTTCATCAAATTCTTCTTCTTCTTCTTCTTCCACTTCTTCTTCTAATTCTTCTTCTTTTCTTATTCTTCTTCTTTTTCTTCTTCCTCTTCTTCTTCGTCTTCCTCTTCTTATTCTTCATTTTCTTCTTCTGCTTCTTCTTCTTCTTCTTCTCCCTCTTCATCTTCTTATTCTTCTTCTCCCTCTTCTTCTTCTTGTTCTTCTTGCTCTTCACCTTCTTCTCTTTCTTCTCCTTCTTATTCTTCTCCTTCTTCTTCTTATTCATCTTCTTCTTCTTCTTCTCCTCCTCCTCCTCCTTGTTCCTTTTACTCTTCCTCTTCTTCTTCTCCTTCTTCCTCTTCCTTATCATCTTCTTCTTCTTTTTCTTCTTCTTATTATTCTTCTTATTGTTGTTGATCTTCTTTTACCTTTTCTTTCTCTTTCTTCCTCTTCTTCTTCTTCTTCTTCTTCTTCTACTTCTTCTTCTTCTACATCTTCCTCTTCTTCTTCTTCTTCTTCTTGTTCTTCTTCTTCCTCATCTTCTTGTTCTTCTTCTTCTTCGTCTTCTTTGTCTTTCTCTTCTTACACTTCTTCTTTCTCTTCTTCTTCTTCCACTTTTTTATTTTCATATTCTTGCTCTTCTACTTCTTCTTATACTTCTTCTCCTTCTTCTTCTCTTTCTTTTTCTTCTTCTTCTTCTTGTTCCTTTTCCTCTTCTTCTTCTTCTTCGTCTTTTTTTTTCCTCTTTTTCCCTCTTCTTCTCTAACATCTTCTTCTTGTCTCTCATCTTCTTCTTTAACTTCTTCTTCTTCTTCTTCTTCTTCGTCTTCTCGTTCCTTTTTTTCTTATTTTTCTTCTTCACCTCCTTCTTTTTCCTTTTGTTATTTTTATTCTTCTTCTTTTTCTCCTATTTCTTCATCTTCTACTTCTTTTTTTCTTCTTCTTCTACTACTTCTTCTTCCTCTTCTTCTCTCCTGATCCCCAATCCATCCCTAATCCCTAATATTTGATCCCTCATCTCTAATTCTTAATCTTATCCCTAATCCTTAAACCCTAATCGATAATCCCTAATCTTTAATCCCTAATTCATAATCTCTAGTCTTTTATCTCTAATTCTTAATCCCAATCCCTCCCTTCCTAAGCTCTAATTCCTAATCCCTTATCCTTAATTTTTAGTCCTTAAACCCTTATCCTAATTATAACCATTTAATCTCTGATAATTAATCCGTAATCTCTAATCACTAATCTCTAATCCTTGATAATCCAAAATCCATATTCCTTAATCCCTAATCCTAAATTCCTAATCGATAATCTTTAGTAATTAATCTTTTAATCCTAAATCTCTAATCCCTAATCATTAATCACTTTATCCCTAATCTCTCCTACCAAATCCTTAATCCCTAAACCCATTTTACTTATTCCTTAGTCTTAACTCTTTAATCCCTAATCCTTAATCCCTAAACCTTAATACCTAATTGCTAATCCACAATCCCTAGTCCCTGATCATTAATCCCAAAATGATAATCCCTAATCCCTTCCTCTCTAATCCTTAATCACTAGTAACCCCTGATTCCTAGTCCATCACTTCATCATCCTCTACTTATTCTACTACTTTTTGCTCATCTTCTCCTTCTTCTTCATCATCTCCCCCATTTTCTTCTTCTTCATTTTATTCCCCTTCTTCCTCATTTTCTTCTTCTTCTTCTTCTTCTTCTCCATCTTCTTTCTTATTCTGTCTTTACTTCTTCTTCTTCTTCTTCTTCTTCTTCTTCTATTACTTCTTCCTCTTCTTCTTCTTCCCCATCTTCTTCTTCTTCTTCTTCTTCTTCTTCTTCTTTTACTTCTTCTTCCTCTTCTTCTTCTTCCTCTTTCTTCTTCTTCTTCTTCTTCTTCTTCTTCTCCTTCTCCTAATTCTTCTTCTTCTTCTTCTTCTTCTTCTTCTTCTTCCTTCTTTGTTCATTCTTATTTCTTCTTTCTTCTATCTTCTTTCTTCTTTCTTCTTCCTACTTCCTTCCTCCTTCCTTCTTCCATCTTCCTTCTTCTTTCCTCTTGCCTTCTTCCTATCTTCTTTCTTCTTTTTCTTCTTCCTCTTTTTCTTCTTCTTCCACTTCTACTTCTTTCTCCCTTCTTCATTTGTCCTCCTTCCTTGTCCCTAATCCTTAATCCTTAATTCCTAATCCTTAATCCATAATCACTAATCCATCGTTAATCTCCAACTCTTAATCTTTAATTTCTTTTTAAACTTTAATACTTAATACCTAATCCCTAATCCTTTAATCTGTAATCTATAATCCCTAATCACTAATCCATAATTCCTAATCCTTAATCACAAATCTCTAATCCTTAATCCCTAATCTCTAATGTTAATACTAATCCATTAATCTCTAATGCCTAATCTCTAATATCAAATCCTAAATCCTACATCCTTAATTACTAATCTCTAATTTTTAACCCTAATCTATATTCGTTGATCCTTAATCCCAAATCTTGAATTCTAAATCCCTAATCCTTAATAATTAATCCCTTAATTCTTAATCACTAATCATTAATCCCTAATCTTTAATTGCTATTCCTTAATCTTGAATCCCTTGTCACTAATCTCTAATCTATATTCCCTTATGCATAATCCCTAATCCTAAATCCCCAATCTTTAATGGTTAATTCCTTTAACCTTGATCCAAAATTTATAATCTTTTGTCATTAATCCCTTCGTCCTTAATGTCTAATCCTTAATCCCTATTCCTATTAATTATTCCATAATCCCTACTCTCTAATGCTTAATCCTTAACACTTAAGCCCTAATCCCCAATTGCTATTCCATAATTCATTATCCTTAAACCCTAATCGATATTGTTTAATACCTAATCCCTCTCTCTAATCCCACATCCCTAATCCTTAATCCCTAATACCTAATCTCTAATCCCTAATCCATCCCTCCCTAATCTGTAATCCACATTCCCCAATCTAGATTCCTTAATCTATCCTCTTTTAATTCGTAATCCCTAATCCATCTCGTCTTTCTGTTCCTCTTATTTTTCTCTCTTCTTCTTCCTCTTCTTCTTTTTCTTCCTCCTCCCCTTCTTATTCTTCTTCCATATTATTCTTCTTACTCTTCTTCTTCCTTTTCTTCCTCAACTTTCTCTTCTTCTTCTTCTTCTTCTTACGTCATTCTTTTCTTCTTCTTCTTCCTCCTCTCCCTCTTCTTCCTATTCCTCTACTTTTTCTTTTTCTTCTCTTTCTCCTTCTTTTCTTGTTCTTCTTGGTCCTCTTTTTTTTTTCTTTTCCTCTTCCTCCTCCTCCTTCTTCTTCTATTTCCTATTCTTCTTCTTCTTCTTTAGTTTCCCTTTTTTCTACTCCATCTCCTTCTCTTTCTCTTTCTCCTTCTCCTTCTCCTTCTCCATCTCCTTCTCCTACTCCTCCTCCTCTTTCTCGTTCTCTATCTCCTTCTCCTTCTCTTTCTCCTTCCTTTTCCTCCTTCTTCTCCTCATCCTCCTTCTCCTTCTCTTTCTCCTTATTCTTCTTCTTCTCCTTCTCCTTCTCTTTCTCGTTCTCCATTTCCTTCTTCTTCTCTTTCTCCTTCCCCTCCTCCTTTTCCTCCTTCTTCTCATCCTCCTTCTCCTTCTCTTTCTCCTTGTTCTTCTTCTTCTAACTCTTCTTCTTTTCCCTTTTTTCTTCTTCCTTCTTTCTTCTTCATTCTTCCTTCCTACTTCCTTCTTCGATCTTCCTTCTTCCTTCCTCCTTCCTCCTTCCTTCTTTCTTCTTCCTTCTTTATTCTTCCTCTTCTTCTTCCTTTTCTTTTTCTTCTTCTTCTTTTTGCTCCTCCTCTTCTTCTTTTGTCTTTTTTCTTTCGTCCTTCTTCCTTCTTCCATCTCCCAACTCCCTAATTGCTAATTCTTAATCCCTAATTACAAATCCATCCCTAATCTCTAATTCTTGATCTTTAATCCCTTACCTCCAATCCTTAATCTCTAATGCCTAAACTTTAATCCATTATACTTAAACCTTAATGACTAATCTCTAATCCCTTATCCATAATCCCCAATCTCCAATTCTTAAACCTTAATCCTTAATCTTTAATCATAAATTCTTAATCCTTATTCTCTAATTCCTAATCTCTAACACTAATCTTAATCAATTAATTTCTAATCTCTAAACTCTAATATCTAACTCTAAATCATATATCAGTAATCACTAATCTCTAATCTTTAATTCGTAGTCCCTATACCCTCATCCCTAATCCCATATCCTAAGTCATCAACCTCTAATCATTAATCACTACTCCATCGCCTTTTCAGCTTCTTTTTCTTCTTCTTCATCTTCTTCTTCCTCTTCCTCCTTTTCTTCTTCTTCCTTCATATTTTCTTCTTCTTCTTCCTTCCCTTCTTCTGCTTCTTCCTTACCTTCTTCTTCTTCTACTTCTTCTTCTTCTTCTTCCTTCTCTTCTTCCACTTCTTCCTTACCTACTTCTTCCTCTTCTTCTTCTTCTTCTTCTTCTTCTTCTCCTTTTTCTTCTTCCTATTCTTCATTTTTTACTTCTTCTTCTTCTTCTTCTTCTTTGACTACCTCTTCTTCTTCTTTTTCCTCTTCTTCTTCTTCTTCTTCTTTATCTTCTTCATCCTCTTCTTCTTTTTCTTCTCCTTCTTCTTCTATTCTTATTCTTCTTATTCCTCTTCTTCTTCCTTTTTTTTCTTCTTCTTCGTCTTCTATTTCTTCTTTTTCTTTTCTTCTTCTTCTTCTCCTCCTCCTCCATCTCTTTCTTCTTCTCCTTCACCTTTTGTTTGTCTTTCTCCTCTCCTTCATCTTCTTCTACTCCTCTTTTGCCTTCTCCTTCTCCTTCACCATATTTTTTTTAATCTCCTCCTCTTTCTCGTTGTCCACCACCTACTTCTCCTTCTCCTTCTCCTTCTCCTCATCTTTCTCCTAATCCACCTTGTTCTTGTCCTTCTCCTTTCGCTTCATTTTTATCTTCTTCTTTTTCCATCTTTCTTCTTTCTTCTTTCTTCTTTCTTCTTCCTTCTTCCTTCATCCTTCCTTCCATCTTCCTTACTTCCTCCTTCCCCCTTCTTCTGTATTCTGCTTATTCTTCTTCCTTTTCTTCTTCTTCTTCTTCTTTTTCCTCTTCTTCTTCCCCCACTTCTTCTTCTTTCTTCCTTCTTCTTTCTTCTTTCTTTCTTCTCCCTTCTTCCTTCTCCCTTCTTCCTTTTCTCTAATCCCTAATGCCTAATCTTTAATGCTTAATCATTTATCTACCATTAATCTTGAATCCTTAATCTTTAATCTCTAATCTCTAATTCTAAAATACTAATCCTTAATACTGAATCCCTAATCCTTAATCCCTTATCCTTAATACCTAATCTATGATCTCTAATCCCTACAATTTAATCCCTAATCCCAAATCTCTAAACCCAAATCTCTAATTGATAACTCCCAAATCTCTAATCCCTAATCCTTTCCTCAATCATTTATCTATATTGCAAGATCCCTAATCCCTAATCCTTCATTCTTAAACCACTAATTCCTAAACCTTGAACCCTAATCCTTAATTTCCCACTTCTTCCTCTTCTTTATCTACTTCTTCTAACTCTTCCTCATCTTCTTTTTTTGCTTGTTTTTCTTCTTCATCTTCCACTTCTTCCTCATCTTCCTCATCTTCCTTTTCATCTTCTTCTTCTTCTTCCACATTTTCTTCTTCTTCTTCTTCTTCTTCTTCTTCCTCATCTTCTTCTTTTTCATCTTCTTCTTCTTCTTCCTCTTCTTCATCTTCTTCTAATTCTTGTTCTTCTTCTTGTACTACATCTTCTTTTTTCTCTTCTTCTTCTTTATTTTCTTCTTGCTCTTCTTCTTCTTCTCCTCCTTCCCCTTCTTCTTCCTCCACTTGTTTTTCTTCTTCCTCTTCCTTTTCTTCTTCTTATTCACCTTCATCTTCTTCTTTATGTTCCTTTTCCATTTCTCCTTCATTTACTACTTATTCTTCTTCTCCTTCTTTTTCTCCTTCTTTTTGTTCTTCTATTTCTTACTCTTCTTCTTCTTCTTCATCATCTTCTTCTTTTTCTTCTACTCTTCTTCTTGTTCGTCTTCTTCTTCTTCTTCTTCTTCCGCCTCCTCCTCCTCTTCTTCTTCTTCTTCTTCTTCCTCTTCTTCTTCTTCTTCTTCTTCTCCTTCTTCTTCTTCTATTTCTTCACCTTCTTCTTCTTCTTCTTCCAACTCTTTTATTTCTCTTTCTTCTTCTTCTTCTTCTTTCTCTTATTCTTATTCTTCTTCTTCTTCTTCGACATCTTCTTCTTTTTCTATTCTTCTTCTTCTTCTTCTTCTTCTTCTTCTTCTTCTCCTTCTCCTTCTTCTTCATATTCTTCTCCTTTTTCTTCTCCTTTTTCTTCTCCTTCTTCTTCTCCTTTGATTCTTCTTCTTCTCCTTCTTCTTCTTTTATTACTACTTTTTCATCTTCTTCATCTTCTTCTCCCTCTTCTTCTTCTTCTTCTTATTCTTCCTGTTCTTCTTGTTCTTCTGGTTATACTACATCATCTTCTTCTTCCACTTCTTTTTTCCTCCACTTCTTCTTCTTCGTTACTTTCTACTTTTTTTTGATCTTCTTCTTCCTCCTCCTCTTCTTCTTCCTCTTGTTGTTTTCCTTCTTCTCCTTCTTCCTCATCCATTTCTTCTTCTTCTCCTCCTCCTTCTTCTTCTTCTTCTTCTTCTTCTATTTCTTACTCTTCTTCTTCTTCTTCTTCTTCATCATCATCTTCATCTTGTTCTTCTTTTTCTTCTACTCTTCTTTATGTTCTTTTTCTTCTTCTTCATCATCATCTTCCTCTTCTTCTTCTTCCTATTCGTCTACCTCTTCTTCTTTTTATTCTTCTTGTTTTATTTCTTCACCTTCGACTTCTTTTATTTCTTCACCTTCTTTTTCTTCTTCTTCTTCATCCTACTCTTCCTCTTCTGCTTCTCCTTCTTCTTCTTCTTCTTACTCCTCTTATTCTTCTTCTTCATTTTCTTCCTCTTCTTCATTTTCTTCCTCTTCTTTTATTTCTTCTTCTTCTTCTTCTTCTTCTTCTTCTTCTCCTTCTCCTTCTTCTTCTTCGTCTTCTTCTGCTTATTCTTTTTCTTCTTCTTCTTCTTCTCATCTCCTTTTTCTTCTACTTCTTTTTCTTCTTCTTCTTCTTTGTCTTCTTCTTCTTCTTCTTGTTCTTCTTCTTCTTCTTCTTTTCCTTCTTTTTCTTTTTCTTCTTCTTCTTCTTCTCCTTATTCTTATTGTTATTCTTCTTCTTCACCATCTTCGTCTTTAGAATCCTTAATCCCTATCTTCTAATCCATACTCCTCAATCCCTCCCTACCTTATCTGTAATTCATAATTGCTAATCTGTAATCCTGGATCAATCTCTCCCTAATCCCTAATCTTTAATCCCCAATCCATAATCTGTAATGCTTAATCCCGAGTCCCTAATGCCTAATCCATCAAAAATCCTCAATCCATAACAATTAATCCATAATCTCAAATCCTTAAACTTTAATCCCTTATCTATATTCCGTAATCCTTAATCTCTAATCTCATATCCCTAATCCTAATCCCTAATCCATTATCTTTAATCCCTAACCCTAATCCTTATGCATAATCATTGTCACTTAATCTCTAATCCCTAATCCTTAATCCTTAATCTCTAATCAATAATCTTGATTCTCGAATCCCTTATAACAAATCCCTAATTCTTAATCTTTAATCTCTATTCCGTAATCTATAATCCTAAATCCTAAATCCCTAACCTCCAATCCTTAGCAATTAATCTCTCAATCCTTAATCCCTAAACCTTAATCATAAATCCCTTCATCCCAAATCCTTAACCCTAATCTCTAATCCATATTACTTATTCCTCATTCTTTACTCCCTACTTCCTAATCTCTAATCTGTAATCACTAATCCCTAATTAATAATCCCTAATCTTTAATCCATAATCAATAATGCCTTATCTTCAATCCTTAACATTAAATAAAAAATCCATCCCTCCATAATCTCGAATCCCTAATCTCTAACCTCTAATCCATAATCCCTTGTCAATCTTTTCTTCCTCCACTTCTTATTCTTCTTCTTCTTCTTCTTCCAGTTACACTTCTTCTTCTTCCTCATCTTCCTCATCTTACTCATCCTCATCATCTTCTTCTTCTTCTTCTTCCTGTTATTCTTCTTCTTCTTCTTCTTCTTCCTCTTCTTCTTCTTCTTTTTCTTTTCTTCTTCTTCTTCTTTCTCTTCTTCTTCTACTTCATCTTCTCCTTTTTCTTCTTCTTCTTCACCTTCTCCTTCTTCTTTCTCTTCTCCTCCTCTTCTTCTTCTTCTTCTTCTTCTTCTTTTTCTTGTTCTTCTTCTTCGTCTTCTTCTTCTTTTTCTTCCATTTCTTCTTCTGCATCCACCTTCTCTTCTTTTTCTTCTTCTTCTTCTTCTTCTACAAATTTTTTCTCTTCTTCTTCTTCCTGTTATTGTTGTTCTTCTTCTACTGCAACTTTTACTTCTTGCTCTTCTTGTTTTTCCTAATCTTCTTTTGCTTTTTTATTTTCTTCTTGTTCTTGTTCTTCTTCTTCTTCTTCTACTTCCTCTTCTTCTTCCTCTTCTTCTTCCTCTATTTTTCCTCTTCTTCTTCTTCTTCTTCTTATTCTCCTTCTTCTTCTTCTTCTTATTCTTCTTCTTCTTCATCTTCTTCCTTTTCTTTTGCTTTTCTTTTTGTTCTTCTACTTCTTCTTCTCCTTCTTCGTCATCATGATCTTCCCCTTCTTCTACTTCTTCTTCTTTTTTCTTTTCATCTTTCTCTTCTACTTTGTCTTCTTCTTCTTCTTCTTCTTCCTACTCTTCGCCTTCTCCTACTTCTTCTTCTTCCTACTCCTCTTCTTTTTCCTCCTCTTATTCTTCTTCATCTTCTTCTTCCTCTTCTTTTTCTTTTGCCTCTTCTTCTTCTCGTCATCCTCCTCCTTCTTCTTCCTCTCCTTCTTCTTCTTCTTCTTCTTCTTCTTATTCTTCTTCATTTTGTTCTTATTCTTCTTCTTTTTTTTCGTTTTCTTAATCTTCACCATTTTCTTCTTCATAATGCTTAATCCTTATTCTCTAATACCTACTCCTTTATCACTCCCTACCTAATCTTTAATAAATAATCACTAATCTAAAATCCCTAATCAATCCATCCCTAATCCCTATTCCTCAATCCCTAATCCTTAATCTTTAATCCTTAATCAAGGATCCTTAGTCACTAAACCCTAATCCATCCATGATCCCTAATTCCTAATCTCAAATCTCTAAACATTAATCTCCATTGCGTGATTGTTAATCCTTAATTTGTAATCCATAATCCCTAATCTCTAATCCCTTATCCTTAATCCTTAATCCCTTATCCTTAATCATTAATCCCTAATCTGTAATTCTTAATCCCTAATCCTTATCGCTTAATCTCTAATCCTTAATCCTTAATCTCTAATCCATAATCTTGAATCTCAAATACCATATAACTACTCTCTAATCTTTAACCCCTAATCTATATTCCCTAATCTATAATCCTAAATCCTTAATCCTTAATCCTTAGTAATTAATCTCTTAATCCTTAACCCCTATTCCCTAATCCCTAATTTTTAATCACTAACCCCTTCATCCTTAATCAATATCCTTATCTTTAATACCTAAATCTTAATCCCTAATCTATATTACTTATTCCTTAATCCACACTTCCTCATCTTATTCCTCTTCTTCTTCTTCTTCTTTTGTTTCTTCTTATTCTTCTTCATCTTGGTCTTGTCCTCCTTCCCCTTCTTCTTTTCTTCTTCTTCATCATCATCATCATCACCATCTTCTTCTTCTTCCTCTTCCTCCACTTCTTCCTTCTCTTCTTCTTTTCTAGTAATTCTTCTTCCTCTTCTTCTTCCTCTTTTGCTTCTTCTTTTTGTTGTTCTTCTTCTTCTACTTCTTCTTTTATTTCAACTTCTTCTTTTTCCTCTTCTTCTTCTTCATCTTCATATTCTTATTCATCTTGTTATTCTCTTTCTCCATCTTCTTCTACTTCTCCCTATCTTTTAACTTCGCCTTCTCCTTCACCATCACCTTCTCCTTTTCCATCTCCTTCTCTTGCTCTCTCTCTTTCTCATTCTCCATGTCCTTCTCATTTCCCTCCTCCTTCTCCTGCCCCTTCTTCCTGTTCTTCTTCTTCTTCCTCCTCGTCCTCCTCTACTTCTTTCTTCTTTATTCTTCCTCTTCTTCTTCTTCTTCTTCTTCTTCTTCATATTCTTATTCTTCTTATTCTTCTCGTTCTCCATCTTCTTCTACTTCTCCCTATCTTTCAACTTCTCCTTCTCCTTCACCATCCCCTTCTCCTTTTCCACCTCCTTCGCTTTCTCTTTCTCTTTCTCATTCCCTATATTCTTGTCCTTCCCCTCCTCTTTCTCTTCTTCTTCTTCTTCTTATTCTTCTTCTTCTCCATCTTCTTCTACTTCTCCCTATCATTCAACTTCTCCTTCTCCTTCACCATCTACTTCTCCTTTTCCATCTCCTTCTCCTTCTCTTTATCTTTCTCATTCCCTATAACCTTCTCCTTCCCCTCCTCCTCCTTGTCGTCCTCCTTCTCCTGTGCCTTCTTCTTCTTCTCATTCTTCCTCTTCCTCCTCCTCTACTTCTTTCTTCTTTATTCTTCCTCTTCCTCTTCTTCTTCTTCCCCTTCTTCTTCCTCATCATCTTCTTCTTTTTTCTCAATCCCAAATCCCTAATCTATAATCCTTATTCTTTAACCTCCAATCCTAAATCCCTAACCCTTAATCACTAATTTACAAAAACTTATCCCTATTCTTTGTCTTCCACGTCTACATGTTCTTCCTTTTCTTCTTCTTCTTCCTCTTCCTCATCTTCTTCTTCATCCTTTTCCTCTTCGCCATCTTCTTCTCTAACTTCTTTTCTTGTACTTCTTGTTTGTCTTCTTCATCCACTTCTTCTTATTCTTCTTCTTCATCACCAGCATCCTATTCTTCTTCTTTTTCTTGTTGTTCTTCTTCTTTTTCTTATTCTACTCCTCCTTTTTCTCTTTCTCCAAATCCTCCTCCTCCTTCTCCTTCTCATTCTCCCACTCCTCCATCTCCTTCTCCTTCTTCATCTCTTGCTCCTTCACCTTATCTTTCCCCTTCTCCTTTTACTCCTTCTTCTTCTTCTTTCTTCCTTCTTTCTTTTTTCTTCTATCTTCTTTCATCTTTCGTCTTCCTTCTTCCTTCTTTCTCTTTCCTTCTTCCTTCTTCATTCTTCCTTCTTTCTTCTTCCTTCTTTTTTATTCTCGATCTTCTTCTTCCTTCTATTCTTCTTCTTCTTTTTCCTCTTCTTCTTCCTCCTCTTCTACTACTTCTTTCTTCATTTCTTCTTTCTTTCTTGTTCCATCTCCCAAATCCTTAATCCTTAATCTGTAATCACAAAATCATTCTTAATCTCCAATCCTTAATAATATTCGCTAAACCCTTATCCCTAATCTATAATCTATAAACTATAATCCTAATTCATAATTTTTAATCCCTAATCCTTAATCAGTAATAAAAAATCCTTAATCATCTATCACTAATCTCTAATGCTAAACCTAATTCCTTTATCTCTAATCCCTAATCTCTAATCTTGAATCGTAATAGTAATCCCTATTCCTAAATCACTAATCTCTAATTCCTAATCATCAATATTTAATATCTTAATGCTTAATTCTTAATCCTTAATCCCTAATTATTAATCCTTCATCTATAATCCCAATCCTTAATCTTTAATCTCTAACTCCTAATCCCTTTTACTTAATCTTTTTGCCCAAATCTTTAATTCTTAATCCCTAAACCTCAATTCTTAATTACTAAATCCCAAATCCTTATTCCATAATCCCTAATCCCTCCCTCTCTAACCTTTAATCTATATCTCCTGATACCTAATCCATTTTCCTTCATTCCATTATCCCTATTCCCTAATCTTGAACCCCTAAACCCTAATCTGTCACTTCTTCCTATTCTTCACCTTCTTCTTCTTCTTCCTCTTCTTCTTCTTCTTCTTCTTCCACTTCTTCTTCTTCTTCTTCTTCCTCATCTTTGTCTTCTACTCCCACCACCTCTTCTTTATCTTCCTCATTTTCTAGCTCTTCTTCTTCTTCTTCTTCCTCTTCTTCTTCTTCTTCTTCTTCTTCTTCTACTTCTTCTTTTTCCTCCTCTTCTTCCTCACCTTCTTCTTCTTATTCTTCTTCTTTCACTTCTTTTTTCCTTTACTTCTTCTTCTTCTTATCTTTCCTCTTCTTTTTCCTCTTCTTCTTCTTCTTCTTCTCCTCCTCTCTCATCTTTTTCTTCTTCCCCTTCTATATCTTCTTCTTCTTCTCCTCCTTGTCCTTCTCCCACTCCCCCTCCTCTTTCTTCTCTTTTTATTTCTTCTTTTCCTTCTTCCTCTTCTTCTTCTTCTTATTCCACTTCATCTTTTTTTCCTCACATCTTCTTGTTCGTCTTATTTTTCTTCTTCATCTTCCTCTTCTTCTTTTGCTTCTTCTTTTTCCTCTTCATATTCTTTTTTCTCTTCTTCTTCTTCTTCAACTTTTTCAACTTCTTCATCTTCTTCTTCTTCTTCCTATTCTCCTTCTCCCATGTTTTCTTCTTCTTCCTTTTCTTCTTCTTCTTCCTCTTCATCTTCCTCTTCTTCTTCTTCTTTCTCTACTTCTTCTATGTCTTCCTCTTCTTCCTCAACTTCGTCTTCTTTTCTTTTTCTTCTTCTTCTTCTTCTTCTTCCTCTTCTTCTTCCACTTCTTCTTCCTCTACTTGTTTTTCTTCTTCTTCTTCTTCTTCTATTTTTTCTTCTCCTTCTTATTCTTCTTCTACTTCTTATTCTTCTTCTCCTTCCTCTTCTATTTGTTTTTCATCATCGTCATCATCATCATCATCATCATCATCATCTTCTTCTTCTCCTTCTTTTATTTTGCTTCTTCTTCTACTTCTTCTTCTTTTTCTTCTTCTCTTCTTCTCTTCTTCTTCTTCTTCTTCATCTTCTTCTTTTTCTTCATCATATTCTTCAACTACTACTACTACTACTTCATGTTCTTCTTCTTCTTCTTCACCATCAACATCTTCTTCTTCCTCTTCTTCTTCTACTTCTTCCTCTTCTTCTTCTACTTCTTCCTCATCTTCTTTTATTTCTTCTTCTTCTTCTTGTTCCTCTTCTTCTTGTTCTTCTTCTTCGTCTTCTTCATCTTCTTCTTCTTTTTCTTCTTTTTCTTCTTTTTCTTCGTCTCTTCTTGTTGTTGTTTTTCTTCTTCTTCATCTTCTACTTCTCCTTTTTTGTCTTCATGTTCCTCTGCTTCTTCTTCTTCTTTTTCTTCTTCTTCTACTTGTCCACCTTCTTCTTCTATTTCTTTTTCTTCTTCTTCTTCTTCCTCTTCCTCTTCTTCTTTTTTCTCTTCTTATTGTTCTTTTCCTTTTTCTTCTTCTTCATTTTGTTCTCCTTATTTTTTCTTTTTCCTCTTCTTCTTCCTCTTCTTCTTCGTCTACTTATTCTTCTACTTCTTCTTCTTCTTCTTCTCCTTCTTCTTCTTCTTTTTCTTGTTGTTGTTCTTCTTCTACTACTTTTTCTTCTACTTCATCTTCTTCTTTTTCTTTTTCTTCTTCTTGTCCTTCTTCTTCTTCAACAACTTTTCTTATCACATCTTTTTTTCTTCCTTTTCTTCTTCATCTTGCTCTTCATTTTCTTCTTCTTCTTGTTCTTCTTCCTCCTCTTCATCTTCCTCTTCTTCATCATCTTCTTCGGCTTCTTCTTCTTCATCTTCATCAAATTCTTCCCCTTCTTATTCATCTTTTTCACCTTACTATTCTCCAACTTCTTCTTCTTCTTCTTCTTCGTCTTCTTGTTATTCTTTTTCTTCTTCTTCTTCCTCTTATTCTTCTTTTTCTTTTCTTCTTCTTCTTCTTTCTCTTCTTCTTCTACTTCATCTTCTCCTTTTTCTTCTTCTTCTTCACCTTCTCCATCTTCTTTCTTTTCTCCTCTTCCTCCTCTTCTTCTTCTTCTTTTTCTTGTTCTTCTTCTTCATCTTCTTCTTCTTTCTGTTCCACTTCTTCTTCCTTATCCACCTTCTCTTCTTTTTCTTCTTCTTCTTCTTCTAGTTCTTCTTCTTCTTCTTCTTCTTCATATTCTTCTTCCACTGTTTCTCTTCTTCTTCTTATTCTTTCTTTTTTTGTTCTTCTTCTACTACATCTTTTGCTTCTTCCTCTTCTTCTTTTTCCTAATCTTCTTCTTCTCTTTTATGTTCTTCTTGTTCTTCTTCTTCTTCTTCTTCTTCCCCTTCCTCTTCCTCTTCTACTTCCTCTATTTTTCCTCTTCTTGTTCTTCTTCTTCTTCTTCTTATTCTCCTTCTTCTTCTTCTTCTTATTCTTCTTCTTCTTGATCTTCATTTTTTTCTTTTGCTCTTCTTTTTGTTCTTCTTCTTCTTCTTCATCATCATCATCTTCCTCTTCTTCTACTTCTTCTTTTTCCTCTTCATCTATCTCTTCTACTTCTTCTTCTTCTTCTTCTTTTATTTCTTCACCTTCTTCTTCTTCTTCCTACTCTTTGCCTTGTCCTTCTTTTTCTTCTTCTTCTTCCTCCACTTCTTCTTTTTCTTTCTCTTATTCTTCTTCATCTTCTTGTTCCTCAGCTTTTTCTTTTGCCTCTTCTTCTTCTCGTCGTCCTCCACCTTCTTCTTCCTCTCATTCTTCTTCTTCTTCTTCTTCTTCTTCTTCTTCTTCGTCTTCGTCTTCTTCTTCTTCTTATTATTCTTCTTCATTTTGTTCTTATTCTTCTTTTACTTTTTCATTTTCTTCATCTTCACCATTTTCTTCTTGGTAATGCTTAATCCTTATTCTCTAATCCCTACTCCTTAATCACTCCCTACCTAATCTCTAATCAATAATCACTAATCTAAAATCCCTAATCAATCCATCCCTAATCTCTAATCCTTAATCCCTAATCCCTAATCTTTAATCCTTAATAAAAAATCCTTAATAAAAAATCCTTAATCCTTGAACCCTAATCCATACATAATCCCTAATTTCTAATCTCAAATCTCTAAACATTAATCTCTGATGCCTGATTGCTAATCCTTAATTTGTAATCCATAATCCTTAATCTCTAATCCCTTATCCCTAATCCTTAATCCCTTATCCTTAATCATTAATCCATAATCTGTAATCCTTAATCCCTAATCCTTATTGCTTAATTTCTAATCCCTAATCCTTAATCTCTAATCCATAATCCTGAATCTCAAATACCATATAGCTACTCTCTAATCCTTAATCCCCAATCTCTATTCCCTAATCTATAATCCTAAATCCTTAATCCTTAATAATTAATCTCTTAATCCTTAACCTCTATTCCCTAATCCCTAATTTTTAATCACTAACCCCTTCATCCTTAATCATTATCCTAATCTTTAATACCTAAATCTTAACCCCTAATCAATATTACTTATTCCTTAATCCACACATCCTCATCTTATTCCTCTTCTTCTTCTTCTTCTTTCGTTTCTTCTTATTCTTCTTCATCTAGGTCTTATTCTTCTTCCTCTTCTTTTTCTTCTTCTTCTTCATCATCATCTTCACCATCTTCTTCTTCTTCTTCTTCTTCCACTTCTTCCTTCTTTTCTCCTCTTCTAGTAATTCTTCTTCCTCTTCTTCTTCCTCTTTTGCTTCTTCTTTTTCTTCTTCTTCTTCTTCTTCTTCTTCTTCTTCTTCTTCTTCTTCTATTTCTTCTTCTTCTGCATTTTCTTCTTCTTCTTCTTCTTCTTCATATTCTTATTCTTCTTATTTTTCTCCTTCTCCATCTTCTTCTGCTTCTCCCTATCTTTAAACTTCTACTTCTACTTCGCAATTTCCTTCTCGTTTTCCATCTCCTTCTCTTGCTCTTTCTCTTTCTCATTCTCCATATCTTTCTCCTTCCCCTACTCCTTCTCCTTGTTGTCCTCCTTCTCGTGTCCCTTCTTCTTCTTCTTCTTCTTCCTCCTTCTCCTCCTCTAGTTATTTGTCCTTCTCCTTCTTCTTCTTCGTCTTCTTCTTCTTCTTCTTCTTCATCATCATCTTCTTTTTCTTCTTCTTCATCTTCTTCTTCTTCTTCTTCTTCTTCTTCTTCTTCTTCATCTTCTCCTTCATCTTCTTCTTCTTACTCTTCTTCATCTTCTTCTTCTTCTTCTTCTTCTTCATCTTCTTCTTCTTCTTCTTCTTCTCTTTCTTCTTCCTCTTCTTCTTCTTCATCTTCTTCTTCTACTTCTTCTCCTTCTTCTTCTTCTTCTTCTCCTTCTTCTCCTTCTTCTTCTTCTTCTTCTTCTCCTTCTTCTCCTTCGTCCTCTTCTTCTTCTTCTTCTTCTCCTTCTTCTTCTTCTTCTTTTTCTTCTTCTTCTTCTTCTTCTTCTTCTCCTCCTTCTCCAAATTCTTCTCCTTCTTCTTCTTCTTCTTCTTCTTCTTCTCCTTCTTCTTCTTCTTCTTCTCCTCCTTCATCTTCTTGTTCTTCTTCTTCTTCTCATTCTTCTTCTTCTTCTCCTTCTTCTTCTTCTTCTTCTTCTTCTACTTCTTATTCTTCTTCTTTCCCTTCTTCTTCTTCTTCTTCTCCTTCTTCTTCTTCTTCTTCTTCTCCTTCTTCTTCTTCTTCTTCTTCTCCTCCTTCTTCTTCTTCTTCTTCTTCTCCTTCTTCTTCTTCTTCTTCTTCTCCTTCTTCTTCTTCTTCTTCTTCACCTTCTTCTTCTTCTTCTTCTTCACCTTCTTCTTCTTCTTCTTCTTCTTCTCCTTCTTCTTCTTCTTCTTCTTCTCCTTCTTCTTCTTCTTCTTCTTCTTCTTCTTCTTCTTCTACTTCTCCTTCTTCTTCTTTTTCTTCTACTACTACTACTTGTTCTTCTTCTACTTCTTTATCATCATCATCATCTTCTTCTTCCTCTTCTTCTTCTTCTTCTTCATCTTCTTCTTCTTCTCTTCTGCTTGTTCTTCCTCTTCCTTTTCTTGTTGTTCTATTTCTACCTCTTCTTCTTCTTTTTCTTCTTTTTTTTCTTCTTCTTCTTTCTCCTTCTCCTCCTCTTCTTCTTCTTATTATTATTTGTCTTCATCATCTTCTTCTCCTTCTTCTTCATCTTCTACTTCGTCTTCTTCTTCCTCTTCTTCTTCTTCTTCCTCTTCTTCTTCTTCTTCTCTTCTTCTTCTTCCTCTTCCTCTTCTTTTCCTTCTTCTACTTCTTCATCTTCTTTTCCTTTTTCTTCCTCTCTTCTTCTAATTCTTTTCCTTCTTTTTTTTCTTCTTCTTCTTCATTATATTCTTCTTCCTCTTCTTCTTCTTCTGTTTATTATTCTTCATCTTCTTCTTCCTCTTCTTCTTTGTCTTCTTCTTCTTAATCTTCTCTTCTTCTTCTTCTTCCTTGTCTTCTTCTTCCTCATTTTCTTCTTCTTCTTCTTCTTTTTAATCTTCTTCTTCTTCTTCTTCTTCTTTCTCTTCGTCTTCTTCTTCGTCGTCATCTTGTTCTTCTTGTTCTTGTTCTTAATCTTCTTCTCCAACTTCTTCTTACTCTTCTTCTTCTTCTTCTTCTTCCCCTTCCTCTTCTTCTTCATTATCATCATCATCTTCTTCTTCTTCATTTTCATCTTCTTTCTTCTTCCTTCTTCCATCTTCCTTATTCCTTGTTCCTTCTTATTTCCTCTTTCTTCCATCTTCCTTTTCCTTATTCCTTCTTCCTTCTTGTTTCTTCTTTTTTCCAACTTTATTCTTTCTTCTTCTTTGCTATTTCTTTTTTCTTCTCTCTTCTTCTTTTTCCTTGTTCTTCTTCTCCTTCTTCTTCATCTTCTACTACTACTACTTCTTCTTCTTCTTCTTATTCTACTCTTCTTCATCATCTTCTTCCTCTTCTTTTCCTTCTTCATCTACTTCTTCTTCATCTTCTTCTTCTTCTTCCTCTCTTCTTCTAATTGTTTGCCTTCTTTTTCTTCTTCTTCTTCTTCTTTTTATTCATCTTCTTCTTCTTCTTCTTCTTTTATTTCTTCTTCTTCTTTTTCTTCTTTGTCTTCTTCTTCTTCTACTACTCTTCTTCTTCCTTATCTTCTTCTTCTTCTTCTTCTTCTTTCTCTTCGTCTTCTTCTTTGTCATAATCTTGTTGTTCTTGTTCTTGTTCTTTTTCTTGTTCTTGCTCTTCTTCTCCAATTTCTTCTTTCTTTTCTTCTTCTTCCCCTTCCTCTTCGTCTTCTTCTACCTCTTCCTCTTCCTCTTCCTCTTCTTCTTCATCATCTTCTTCTTCTTCTTATTCTTTTTCATCTTCTTCCTTCATCCATCTTCCTTATTCCTTGTTTCTTCTTATTTCCTGTTTCTTCCTTCTTGCTTTTCTTTATTTCTTCTTCCTTCTTGTTTCTTCTTTTTTCCAACTTTAGTCTTTCTTATTCCTTCTTATTTCTTCTTTCTTCTCTCCTCTTCTTTCTACTTCTTCTTCTTCTTCTTCTTCCACTTTCTCTTTTTTGTTTTCTTCTTCTAGTTTATCTTCTACTTCTTCTTCTTTATATTCTTCTTCATCCTGTTTTTCTTCTTCTTTTCTTCTTCTACTTCTTCTTCACCTTCTCCTTCTTCTTTTCTTCTTCTTCTTCTTCTTCTTCTTTTTCTTCTTCTTCCTATTCTTCTTCTTCTTTCTCTTCTTATTCTTCTTCTTCTTCATCATCGTCATCATCATCATCATCTTCTTCTTCTTTTCATACTCCTTCTTCCTTTTCTTCTTCTTTTTCATCTTCTTCTTCCTTCTTTCTTCTTTCCTCTTTCTTCTCTCTACTTTCTTCTTTCTTCTTTCTATTTCCTTCTTCCTTCTTCCTTCTTTCTATTTCCTTCCTTCTTCCTTCTTCTTTCTTCTTTATTCTTTCTCTACATCTTCCTCTTCTTCTTTTTCTTTCTTCCTTCTTTCTTCTTCCTTCTTCCAACTTCTTCTTCTTCTTTCTTCCTTTTCCCTAATACTTAATCATCAATCTTTAATCTAGTAAACCTAAAATCCCAAATCTCTTATTCCTAAAATTTAATCTATAATACCTAATTCCTAATCTATAATCCATAATCGCTAATCTCTAATCTCTAATCCCTGATCCCTAATACGTAATCACTAATCTCTAATCTTTAATCCCTAATTTTTAATCCAGTATACTGAATCTCTAATGTCTAAACTAATTATAATCTCTTAATCTCTAATCCCTAATTTTTAAACCTTAATCTTTAACTCTAATCTTGAATCTTACATACCTAATCTGTAATCATTAACTCTATTCCCTAATCTCTTATCCCTAATCCTAAATCCTTAATCTTTAATACTTAACCCTCATTTATAAATCCTTTAAATCTTAATACATATTCTTTAATCCCTAATCAATAATCCCTTCATCCTTAACCTTTAATCTCTAATCCTTAATCTTCAATCCCTAATCCTTAATCCCAAATCTCTTTTACTTAACCCTAAATCCCTACTCCATAAAACCTAATCCATAAACATGAAACCCTAGTTATAACTCTCAAATCCATAATCCCTAATCTTTTCCTCCCACTTTTTAATCTTTACTCCTTGATACATAATCCCTAACCCTTCATTCCCTAATCCCTAATTTCAAATCCCTAACCCTTAACCCCTGATCCTTAATCCCTATTCCATCTCTTATTCCTCCTCTTCTTCTTCTTCATCTCCCTCTTCTTCTTCTACTTCTTCTTCTTTCTTTTCTTTCTCATCATTGCCTTCTTCTTCTTGCTCTTCTTCCTCATCATCCACTTCTTCTTCTTCTTCTTGTTCTTCTTCCTTTTCCCCATCTTCTTCTTCTTTCTCTTCTTCTTCTTCTTTTTCCTCTTCTTCTTCTTCGTCTTCTTCTTCTATGTCTTCTTCTTCCTCCTCTACTTCTTCTTTTCCTCTTCTTCTTCCTCTTCATCTTCCACTATTTGTCTTTCTCATTTTTTTCTTCTTCTCTATGTTCTACTTTTTATTCTTCTTCTCCTTCTTGTTCTTGTTCCTCTTCCTCTTCTGTTTCTTTTTCTTCTTTTTCTTCTTCTCCATCTCCACCTTCTTCTTTTTCTACTTCTTTTTCTTCTGCTATTTCTTCTTCTTCTTCTTCATCTTCATCTTCTTCTTCTTCTTCTTCATCTTATTCTTCTTTTTTTTCTTATTCTTTTCTTCTTGTTCTTCTTGACCTTCCTCTTCTTCTTCTACTTCTTCTTTATCTCCTTCCTGTTTGTGTACTTCTTCTTTTTCTTCTACATCTTCTTCTTCCTCTGCTTCTTCTTCATCTTCTTCATCTTCTTTTGTTTCCTCTTCTTCTCTTCTTCTTCTTCTTCCTTTTCTTCTTGATTTACTTATTCTTTTTCTTGTTCTTCTATGGATTCCTCTTCTTCTACTTTCTCTTCTTTTTCTTCTTCTTCTCCTTCTTCTTCTTCTACTTTATCTTCTTCCTCCTTTCTTCTTTCTCCTTTCTCCTTTCTAATTTCTTCTTCATTCTCCTTTCTTCCTTCCTCTTTCGTTCGTCATTTTTCCTTCCTCCTTCTTTCGACCATTCATCTTCCTTCTCCCAATTCCTCTTCTTCCTCTTCCTCATCTTCCTCTTCTTCTTCTTCTTCTTCTTCCTTTTCTTCTTCTAGTCCTTTTCCTTCTTTCACTTCATCATCATCATCATCTTCTTCTTCTTCTTCTTCTTCCCCTTCTTCTTATTCTTCTTTCTCTTTTCTTCATTTTCTTCTTCTCCTTCTACATCTTGTACTTCTTTTTCTTCTTTTTCCTTCTCTTGTTTCTCTTCTTCCTCCTCTTCTTCATTCTCTTCCTCTTCTTCTTCATCTTCTTCTTCTTGCTCATCTTCTTCCTGTTCTTCTTCCTCTTCTTCCTCATCTATCTCTGCTTGTTCTTCTTCTTAATCTTCTTCTTCTTCCTCCTCTTTCTCTTCTTCTTCTTCTTCTTCTTCCTCTTCTACTTCATCTTCTTCCTCTTCTTCTTCTTCTTCTTCTTTTTAATCTTCTTCTTCTTCATTCTCTTCCTCTTCTTCATCTTCTTCATTCTCTTCCTCTTCTTCATTCTCTTCCTCTTCTTCTTCATCTTCTTCTTCTTGCTCATCTTCTTCCTATTCTTCTTCCTCTTCTTCCTCATCTATCTCTACTTGTTCTTCTTCTTAATCTTCTTCTTCTTCCTCCTCTTTCTCTTCTTCTTCTTCTTCTTCTTCCTCTTCTTCTTCATCTTCTTCCTCTTCTTCTTCTTCTTCTTTTTAATCTTCTTCTTCATCTTCTTCTTCTACTACTACTACTTCTACTTCTTTTTCTTCTTCTTCTTCTTCTTCTTCTTCTTCTTCTTCATCTTCTTCTACTTGTACTTCTTCTTCATCCTCTTTTTCCTATTGTTCTTCTTCCTCGTCTTCTTTCTCTTCTTGTTCTTCTTGTTCTCGTTCTCCTTCTCCTTCTTTTACACCTCGTTCTTGTTCTTCTTTTCCTCCATTTCCTTCTTCTTCTCCTTCTGCTTCTTCTTCTTCCTTCTTTCTTCTTCTTTTTTATTTGTTCTTTTTTAAGTCTTCTTCCTTCTTTCTTCTTCTTTTTTCTTTCTTCTTTTTCATTTCTTCTTCCTTCTTCTTTCTTCTTTCCTACTTTCTTCTTCCTTCTTCCTTTCTCCTTCTTGCTTCTTCCTTCTTCAATCTTCCTTCTTGCTTCGTTCTTCTTCCTTCTTCCTTCTTCTTTCATCTTTCCCTTTCTTGTTTCTTGTTTCTTCTTTCTCTTTCTTTTTTCTTCTTTCTTCTTCCTTTTTCTTCTTTCTTCTTATTCCTTCTTCTTTCTTCTTCTTTCTTTCTTCTTATTTCTTTCATTCTTCTTCTTTTTTTCTTCAACATCTTTGACATCTTCTTTGACTTCTTCTTGTTCTTCTTTTTCTTCTCCTTCTTTATCCCAAAACAATAATCCCTAATCCCGCTCTCCCTAATCACTAATCTGTAATGTATAATCCCTCTCTCCGTAATCCCGAATCTTAGTATCTAATCCTTAATTCTTAATGTCAATCCCTAATAACTAATTTGTAATATTTAATCTTTAATCCAACCATTATCCTTAATTCATAATCCCTATTCCTTATACCCTAATTCTTAATCCTTAATCCCTAATATTGTCCTTAATCTTTAATACATAAACCTTAATCTCTAATTCCTAAACCCTAATCACTAATCTTTAATCCTTAATCCCTAATCCCTAATCTCTAATCAGTTATCCTCAATTCCTAATCCAAAATCACTAATCTTTAAACCTTAATTCATAATCCTTAAACCCTAATCCTCCATCTTTAATCCATAATCCCTAATACTTAATCCTTAATCCTTTAATCGATAATTCCTAATCCCTAACTCTTAACATTTAATCTTTAATCTCTAATACTTAATCCATAATACTTTATCCATAATCCTTAATGTTTAATCCTTAATCCCCAATCCTTAATTCATAATCCATATTTTAAAATTCCTATTTCTTAATCACTAATCCCTAAACCATAACCCAAACCTTATTTAGAATCCCTAATCGTTAATCCCTAATCTTTAATACCTAATCCATAGTCTTGAATCCATGCTTCCAAAATGCCTAATCCCCAATCCTTAATAAGTAATTCTTAATCCTTAAGTAATCACCCACAAATCCATAATCTGTCTTCTTCTTTCTCTACTTCTTTTTCTTCTTCTTCGTCTTTTTCTTCCTCTTCATCTACTTCTTCATCATCTTCTTTTTCAACATCTTCTTCTTCTTCTTCTTCTACTTCTTCCTCTTCGTCTTCTTCTTCTACTCCTTCTTCTTCTTCTTCTTCTACTTCTTTTTCAACTTCTTTGCCTTCTTCTGCATCTTCTTCTTCATCATGTCTTTCTTCATCTTCTTTTCTTCTACTTCTATGACTTCTTCTTCTTCTTCTTTTTAATCGGTTTCCACTTCTCCTTCTTCATCTTCTTAATCTTCTTCTTCTTCTTCTTCTTTATATTCTTCTTCTTCTTCGACTCTTCTTCTTCTTCTTCTTCCTCTTCATCTTCCTCCACCTCCTCTTCTTCAACTTCTACTTCTTCTACTTCTTCTTCATTCCTTCTTCCTTCTTCCTCATTCCTTCATCTATCTTCTTTCTTCCTTCTTCATTTTTCTTCTTCTTGCTTCTTCTTCTTATTCTTCTTCTTCATCTTCCTCTTCTTCTTCTTCTTCTTCTTCCCATTCTTCCTCTTCTTCTTGGTTTTCTTCTTCTTCCATTTTTTCTTCTTCTTTTTCTTCCTCTTCTTCTTCTTCATCTTCTTCTTCTTCTCTTTTTCTTCTTCTTCTTCTTCTTCTACTTCTTCTTCTTTATGTTCTTCTTCTTCTTCCTCCTCTTCTTCTTCTTATTCTTCTTCTTATTCTTCTACTTCTTCTTCTTCTCCCTCTTCTTCTTCTTCTTCTTCTTCTTCTTCTCTTCTTTTCTTCTTGTTCTTCCTCTTCTTACTCTTGTTCTTCTTCTTTTGCTTCTTCTTTTTCTTCTGCTTTTTCTTATTCTTCTTCTTTTTCTACCTCCTCTTCTTCTTTTTCTTCTTCTTTTACTTCACTTCTAAGTCTTCTTCTTCTTCTTCTTCGATTTCTTCATCTACTTCTTCTACTTCTTCTACTACTTCTACTCCTTGTACTTCTTATTCTCCTTCTTCGTGTTCTTTTACTTCTTCTTCTTCATCTTATTCTTCTTCTTCCACTCTTCTTCTACTTCTTCACCTTTTTCCTCTTCTTATTCTTCTTCCACTACCTTTTCTTTTTCTTCTCCTTCTTCTTCTTCTTTTTCTCCTCCTTCTTCTTCTTCTTCTTCATCTTCTTATTCTTCTTCTTCCTTGTTTTCTTCTTCCACTTCTTCTTCCTCTCCTTCATCTTATTCCTTTTCTTGCTCTTTTTCTTCTTCTTCTTCTTCTTCTTCTTCTTCTTTATTTTCTTCTTCTTCTTCCTTATCATCTTATTCTTTTTCTTTATCTTCTTCTTCTTCTTCCATCTCTTCGTCTTCTTCTTCTTCCTCTACGTCTTCTTTTACCTCTTAATCTTCCTCTTCCTCTTCCTCTTACACTTCTTTGTCTTCTGCTTCTTCTTCTTGCTTCTTCCTACATCCATCTTCCTTATTCCTTCTTCCTTCTTATAACTTACTTATTCCTTCTTCCTTCTTCCTTTCCTTATTCCTTCTTCCTTCTTCATTTTTGTTATTCCTTCTTTCTTCTAGTTTCTTCCTCACTCCATCTTCTTTCTTCCTTCCTCTTTGCTCTTTCTTCTTTCTACTTTCTTCTACTTTCTACTACTTCTTCTTCTTTCCTAATCCATAATCATTAATCCCTAATCATTAATCTTTAATGCTAATCTTCATCTCCTACTCTCTAATTTCTAATCTTTAATCTGTAATCCTTAATCTTACATCCATTATCCTTCCACTTCTTCTCCTTCTTCTACTTTTTCTTCATCTACTTCATCTTCTTCTTCTTCCTGTTCTTCTTCTTCTTCTTCTTCTTCTTTTTCCACTTACTCTTCTTCTTCTTCTTCTTTTTTACATCTTTTTTTTCTTCTTCCTCTTCTTCTTTTTGCTCTTCTTTTTCCTCTTCTTTTACTTCTCCTTCTTTTTCTTCTTCTTCTTCTTTTTGTTCCTCTTCTTCTTACTCTTCATCTTCCTCTACTTTTTTTCTTCTTTTTCTTCTTCTTCTTCTTCTTCCTTTTCCTCCTCCTCCTCTTCTTCTTCTTCTCCTTCTTGTTCTTATTCTTCTTCCTTTTTTATTTCTTTTTCTTCTTTTTTTTCTCATTATTCTTCTCCTTCTTTTTTATTTACTTCTTTTTCTTCTTCTATTTCTTCTTCTTCTTTTTCTTCTTCCTCTTCTTCTTCTTCTTCATCTTTTTCTTTTTCTTATTCTCTTCTTCTTGTTCTTCTTTTTCTCGTACTTCTTCATTTTCCTCCTCTTCTTCTTCGTCTTCGTCTTCCACTTCTTCTTCTTCTTCTACTTCTTCACCTTCTTCTTCTTCTTCTTCTTACTCTTCTCCTTCTTCTTCCTTCTCTATAATACCTAATCATTAATCTCTAATCCTTTAATCTTTAGTATTTAATCATTAATCTCTAATCATGAATCTTGTATTCCTAATCTCTTATCTTTAGTCCTTAATCTCTTATCCTTATTTCTTAATCCCTATTCCCTAATCCCAAATCCTTAACCTTAAATTCCAAATCTATAAAGCCTAATACTCGACTAATCCCTTAATTTTATACCCCTAATTTCTGATCCCTAATCATTAATCCCTTCATCCTTAATCCTTAATTCTATATCCTTAACCCATAATCCCTAATCACAACCCCTAAATCCATAATCCCTAATCCATCAATTCTTCCTCTTTTTCTTCTACTTCTTCTTCTTACTTTCTTCTTCTTCTTCTTCTTCCTCTTCTTCTTCTTCTTCGTCCTTATCTTTGGCTTTTACTTCTTCCACTTCTTCCTCATCTTCCTCTTCTTTTTCTTCTACTTTCTCATCATCTTCTTCTTCTTCTTCCATTTCTTTTTCTTATTCTTCTTATTCAACATCTTTTTCCTCTTCTTCTTCTTCTTCTTCTTCTTTTACGTCTTCTTCTTCTTCCTCTTCTTTTTCCTCTTCCTCTTCTCCTTCTTCTTTTCTTTCTTCTTATTCTTCTTTCTCATCAATTTCTTTTTCTTTTACTTCTCCCTCTACTTCTCCTTTGTTTCTCCTTCTTCTTGTTCTTGTTCTTCTTCTTCTTCTTCTACTTTTGTTTCTTCTCCTTCTTCTTCTTCTTCTTCTTCTTCTCTTCTTCTTGCTCTTCTTCTTCTTTTTCTTCTTCTCTTCTTCGTCTTCCTCTTCATTTTCTTCTTCTTCCTCTTCTCCTTCCTTTTCATCATCCTCTTCTTCTTCTTCTTCCTCTACTTCTTCACTTCTTTTTCTTCTTACTAATCTCCTTTTTCTTCCTTCCATCAGATCCCTAATTGCTAATCCATAATCTCCTAATCTCAAACCCTTAATCCATAATCTCTAATTCTGAATCTTATATCCCTTATCCCTGATCTTTAATCTTTATTCGCTAATCACTATTCCTTCATCCTTGATCCTTAATCATAAATCCTTAATCCTATATCTTAATCCTTAACAATTAATCCCTAATCTATATTCCCTAGTCAGTAATCCCATCATCGTTTATCCCTAACCCCATACCCATAATCTCTAATCCCGAATCAAAATTATTTTTACCCTAATCCTTAATTCTTTATTGCTAACTCCTAAATTCCTAATCCCTTCCTTCTTAATCTTTAATTCATATTCCCCTATACCTAATTCCTTAATCCATAATCACTACACCCTATTCCCCAAACCTTGATCCTTAATCCCCAATTCATCTCTTCTTCTTCTACTACTACTTCTTCCTCTTCTTCATCCTTATCTTTGTATTCTATTTCTTCTACTTCTTTATCTTCCTCTTCTTCTTTTATTTTTATACTTTTTTCTTTACTTCTTCTTCTTCTTCTTCCATTCCTTCTTCTTCTTCTTCTTCTTCTCCTTCTTTTTATTTTTCTTCTTCTACATCTTGTTTTTCCTCTTTCATGTGTTCTTTTTCCTCCTCTTCATCATTTTCCTCCTTTTCTTCTTTTTCTTCTTCTTCTTCTTCTTCTTTTTCTTCATCTTCTTCGTCTACTTCATTTTCTTATTCTTCTTCCTCTTCTTCTTCCTCATCTTCTTCCCTACTTCTTCTTCTTCTTCTTCTTCTCCTTCTTCTTCTTTCTCATTTATTTCTTCTTCTTCTTCTTCTTCTTCTTCTTCCCCTTTTACTTATTCTTCTTCCTCATCTCCATTTATTTCTTCTTCTTCTTCTTCTTCCTCTTCAACTACCTCTTCTTCTTCTTCAACTTCTTTACCTTCTTCATCCTCAACTTCTTCTTACTCTTCTTCTTCTTCCTCTTCTTCTTCTTCATCCTCTTCTACTTCTTCTTCTTCTTCCTCTTCTTCTTCTTTTTCTTCTTCTTCTTCCTCTTCTTCTTCTTCTTCTTCTACTTCTTCTTTTTCCTCCTTATCTTCCTCATTTTCTTCCTCATCTTCCTCTTTTTCTTCTTCTTCTTCTTCTTCTTCTTCTTTTCCTCTTCTTCTTCTTCTTCTTCTTCTTCTTTGTCTTCTTCTTATTCTTATTCTTTTTCTTCCTCTTTCTTCTTTCTTCTTCTTTCTTCTTCCTTCTTTCTTCATTTTTCTTCCTACCTCTTTCCTTCTTCCTTGTTTCATCCTCCTTTCTTCTTTATTCTTCCTCTTGTTCTTCCTCTTCTACTTCTTCTTTCTTTCTTCTTCGTTGTTCTTTCTTCCTTCTTTCCCTTCTTCCTTCTTTCTTCTTATCCCTAATTCTTAATCCTTAACCTCTAATCTATCTTAAATCTATAATCCCTAAATATTAATCTCTAATACCTAATCCCCAATCCTTAATCCTTAACCTATAATGAATAATCCTTAATAATTAATCCCTAATCCTTAATCCTTAATCCTTAATCCTTAATCTCTAAAGCTAATCTTGAATCCTTAATCCATAATCTCTAAAGCAATCTTAATCTTCTAATCTCTAATCTTTAGTCCTGAATCCTATTTCCTTAATATCTAATCTCTATTCTTTATACCCATTCCCCAATCCCTAATCCCTAATCTTCAATCCTTAATCTCTACTCCCTTGTCCTTAGTATAAATATCTCTATTCTTAATCCCTAATCATAAATCCCTTCAATCCTAATCCCTAGTCCCAAACACCTAATCCTTATTCCTTAGTCAGAAATCCCTATTACTTATTCCCTAATCCCATCTACTTAATCCCTAATCTCGAATCCATAAACCCTAATATCAAATTCCTAACTAGTAAATCTTTAATCCCTTATCCCTAATCTCTCCCTCCTTAATCTTTAATCTCTATTCTCTGTTGCATAATTCATAATCCTTCATTCAATAATCCCTAGTCCTTAATCCTCAATCCCAAACCCTTAATCACTAATCCTCAATTCGACCTCTTCTACCTCTTCTTCTTTTACTTCTTCTTCCTCTTCTTCTTCTTCTTCTTCCTTTTCTTCTTCATCCTCCTTCTCATCTTTGCCTTCTTCTTCCACTTCTTCCTCATCTTCCTCTTCTTCTTCTTCTTCTTCTTCTTATTTTTCTTCCTCATCTGGATCTTCTTTTTTCTTCTTCTTCCTTTTCTTCTTCTTCTTCTTCATCTTTTTGCTCTTCTTCTTCTTCTTCTTTTTCTATGTCTTCTTCTTCTTTCTCTTCCTCTTTCTCTTCTTTTTTTTTCCTCTTATTATTATTATTATTATTATTATTCTCCTTATTCTTATTCTTCTTCCTCTTCTATTTCTTTTTCATCTTCTTCCTCTTCTTTTGCTTCTTCTCCTCTTCTACTCTTTCTTCTTCTTCTTCTACTCTTTCCCTTCATCCTTAATCTCTAATCTCTAATCCTCAATCCCAATTATTTATTCTGTAATCTATACTACCTAATGCCTAATCCCAAATTACTACCTCCCAAACCTTGAGTCCTTAATCCCTAATTGCTAACTCCCAAATCCTTAATTCGTTCCTCTTTAATCTTTAATCCATATTCCCTTATACCAAATTCCTATTCCTTCATTCCTTAATTCCTAATCCTTAAACCCTAATCCATAACCCCAAATCTCCAATCCCTAATTTGTTTCTTTTTCCTCTTCTACTTCTACTTCTTCTTCTTCCTCTTCTTCAAATTCCTCTACTTCTTCTTCTTCTTCTTCTTCTTCTTCTTCCTCATCTTTGTCCTCTACATCTTCCTCCTCTTCCCAATCTTCCTCTGCTTCTTCTTTCTCATATTCTTCTTCTTTTTCTTCCTCTTCTTCTTCTTCATTATCTTTTTCCTCTTCTTCTTCTTCTTCTTCTTCTTTTACTTCTTGTTCTTCTTCCCCTTCTTTTCCTCTTCCTCTTCTTCTTCTTCTTCTTCTTGTTTTTATTCATCCTCTTCTTCTTCCTCTACTTGTTTTTCTTTTTTATTTTTCTTATTCTTCTTCTTCTCCTCCTTCTTGTTCTAATTCTTCTTCGTTTTCAATTTCTTTTTATTTTACTTCTCCTTCATCTTCTCCTTGGCATTAGGTGGTTGATATTATACCTCCCGGTCTAGTGGCTTTCAAGTGAGTGAAGCTAGCTGAGGGACTCTGACTTGCATGTGTTAAGCATGCCTCCAGCATCTTCTTCTTCTTTTTCTTCTTATTCTTCTTCATCATCTTCTTCTTCTTCTCTTTCTTCTCTTTATTCTTCTTCTTCTTCTACATTGCTTCTTCTTGCTCTTCTTCTTCTTCTTCTTCTTCTTTCTCTTCTCCTTCCTTTTCATCTTCCTTTTCTTCTTCTTCTTCTTCTTCAACTTCTTCACTTCTTCTTCCTCTTACACATCTCCTTCTTTTTCTTCTTTCCTCCAAATCCTTAATTGCTAATCGCTTAATCTCTAACTCCTAATCCCTAATCTCTAATTTTGAATAATATATCCCAAATCACTCATCTTTAATCCTTTTCCCTAATTGCTATTCCTTAATCCCTAATCCTTAATCTTATTCCTTAATATCAAACCCTAATCCTTAATAATTAAACCATTAATTATTTATCACTAATCCCAAATTAGTAATCCTGTCATCCATTATCCCTAACCCCATATCACGAATCCTTAATCTCCAATCTCTAATCTCTAATCCAATTTATTTTTTCCCTAATTCTGACTCCCTAATCCTTAATCCCTTATTACTAACTCACAAATCCTTAATCCCTTCCTTCCTAATCTTTAGTTCATATTCCCTTGCACATAATCCCTAATAATTCATTCATTAAACCCTAATCCCTAAACCCTGATTCCTAATCCCTAATGCATCTCCTCTTCCTCTTCTTCTTTTACTTCTGCCCCTTCTTCCTCTTCTTCTTCTTCTTATTCTTCCTCTTCTTCTTCTTCTTCTTCTTCCTCATCTTTGTATTCTACTTCTTCTCTATCTTCCTCATCTTTTTTTATTTTTCTTCCCCATTCTCTTCTTCTTCTTCTTCCTCCTCTTCTTCTTCTTCCTCCTCTTCTTCTTCTTCTTCTTCTTCTTCTTTCATCTTTTTTTCTTCTTCTTTGTCTTTTCTTCCTCCTATTCTTTTTTACCTCCTCTTCTTCTTTTTCTTCTTCTTCTTCATCATCATCTTCTTCTTCTTCTTCTTCTTCTTCTTTGACTTCTTTTTCCTCTTCTTCTTCGTCTTCTTCTTCCTCATCTTCTTTCCCTACTTCTTCTTCTTCTTCTTCTTCGTATTCTTCATCTCCTTCTTCTTCTTCTTCTTTCTCTTTTATTTCTTCTTCTTCTTCTTTTGCATTTATTTCTTCTTCTTCTTCTTCTTCTTCTTCCTCATCATCATTTTCTTTTTGTCTTCTTCTTGTTCTTCTTGTTTTTCTTCTTCATCATCTCCTTCTTCTTCTTCCTCTTTATCTACCTCTTCTTCTTCTTCTTCTTCTTCCATTTCTTTAACTTCTTCACCTTCTTCTTCCTCTTCTTCTTGTTACTCTTCTCCTTCTCCTACTCCTTCTTCTTCTTCCACTTCTTCTACTTCTTTTTCTCCTTCTTCCTCTTCTTTTTCTTTTCTTCTTCTTCTTCTTCTACTTCTTCTACTTCTAGTTCTTCTTCTTCTTCATCTTCTTCCTCTTCTTCCTCATTTTCTACCTCATCTTGTCCTTTCTATTCTTCCTTATCCTCCCCTTTTTCTCCTTCTTCTTTTTCTTCTCCTTGTTCTTCTTGTTCTTTTACTCCTTCTTCATAATCAATAATCTCTATTCCCTAATCCTTACCCCTTAAACCCTTCCGCCCTAATCTCTTATTTTTAAATCTGTAATGTTCAATCCATTCCTCCTTCAGTCCTTATCCCTAATCCCAAATCCATCCTTAATCTACAATCCTTAGCCTTCAATCCTTAATCTCTAATCCCTAATCTCTAATCCCTAATCCCAAATCCCTAATTCCTAATCCCTAATCCTTAATCGTTATCCCTATGCCTAAATCCCTAATCTCTATTGTTAATCCTTAATCCCTAATTTCAAATCATTAACCTTAATCCCTAAACTCTAATCCTTAATCTTTAATCCCTAACCTCTACCTAAATCTCTAATACTTATATTTGATTCCCTAATACATAATCCTTAATCCCCAATCTATAATCCATAATCCCTATTCCTTCATCGCTAATCCTTAACCTTTAACACCTAATCCCGAATCCCTAATGCTTATCCTAATCCCTTAATCTCTAATCCTTAATCTCTAATCTCTAATCTTTAATCCTAAAACTTGTATCCCTAATCTCTACAATCTAATCCTTCATTCCTAATCACTATTCTCTAATCCCAAATCTTTAATTCCTAATCTCTAATCCCTAATTATTAATAATTAATCCCATAATTTTTAATCCTTACTCTCTAATCTCTAATCATTAATCCATTCATCATTAATCATAAATACTTAATAGCTAATCCCTAATCTCAATGACTTATTCACTAATCCCTACTCCACAATCCCTAAACCCTAATTTCTAATTGCTAACTCCCAAATCAACCATCCCTAATCCCTCCCTCCATAACCTTTAACTTTTGTTCCCTGATACCTAATACCTAATCATTCATTCCTTAACCTCTAGTCCCTAATCTCCAACCCGTATTCCCTAATCTATCACATCTTCCTTTTCTTCTTATATTTCTTTTTCTTCATTCTCTTTGTCTTCTTCTTCCATTTCCTCTTCTTCGACTACTTCCTCATCTTCGTCTTCTTCTTTTTCTTCTTCCTCATCTTCCTCTTCTTCTTCTTCTTCTTCTTCTTCCTCCTCCTCCTTTTCTACTTCTTCCACTTCTTCCTCTTCCTCCTCATCCTCTTCTTCTTCTTCTTCTTCTTCCTCTTCTGCTTCTTCTGCTTCTTATACCACTTCTTCTTCTGTCTTCTTTTGCTTTCTCTTCTTCTTTTTCCTCTTCTTATTCTTCTTGTTGTTCTTCTTCCTCCTCTTCCTCTTCATCTTTTTGTTCTTCCTCTCCATTTTCCTCTTCCCCTAACTCTTCTTCTTTCCTCTACTTGTTCTACTTCTAATTCTTCTTCTTCTTTTTCTTCTTCTCCTTCTACTTCTCCTCCATCTTCTTCTTCCACCTCTTTTATTTCTTTATCATGATCATCTTCTTCTTCTTCTACTTCTTCTCTATTTTCTTGTTGTTCTTCTTCTTCTTCTTTTAATTCTTCATCTTTTTCTTCTTCATCATCTTCTTCTTCTTCTTCTTCTTCTTTTTCTTTTTCTCTTCTTTTGGTTGTTCTTCTTTTTCTTCTTCGCCTTGCTCTTCTTTTTCTTTTACTTCTTGGTCTTCTTCTTCTTCTTCTTTCTCCTCCTCGTCTTCTTATTCTATTTCCTCTTCTTCTTCTTCTTCTTCTTCTTCTTCTTCTTTCTCTTGTTTTTCTTTTTCTTCTTCTTCCTTGTCTTCTTCTTCCACTTCTTCTCCTTATTCTTCTTCTTCTTCTTCTTCTTCACCTTCTTCTTCTTCTTCATCTGCTTCTTCGTCTTCTTCTTCTTCTTCTTCTTCTTCTTTAATACATCACTAAATCTTTATTCTTAATTATTAATCCTTAAACTCTAACTCCTAGTCACTAGTGCCTTACCTTTAGTCCTTAAACTTTAATACGTAATCCTTAATCTGTAATTCTTAATCCTTAATCACTAATCTTTAATCCCTAATCCCTAATCCCTTATCCTGAATTCTTAATCTAAAATTGCTAATATCTAACACCTTAATTCATAATCCCTAAATCCTAATCCTCAATCCATAATCCCTAATCCCTAATACAAAAGTCGTAATCTTTTAATCATAATTCTTAATTCCTAAGCTCTAATCTTTAATCTTTAATCTTTAATCCCTAATCCCCGATCTGTAATACTTAATCCATAATCCCTTAATTTAGTACTCTGAATTCCTAATCCCTAATTCTTAATCATTAAACCTTATACCCTAATCCTTAATTCCTAATCCTTACTCCCAAATCCTAATTTCTTAATCTGTAATCCCTAAACCTTAACCTTAATCTTATCCAAAATCCCTAATCACTAATCCTCAATCCCTAATCCATAATCCTAAATCCCTCCTTCCCAAATGCCTAATCCATAATCCCTAAGACCTAATCCTTAAGTCATCACTCACTAATCCCTAATCTTTCTTCTTCTTTCTTTTCTTCTTCTTCATCTTCTTCTTCTTCATCTTCTCCTTCCTCTTCATCTACTTCTTCTTCTTTTTCTACTACTACTTCTTCCTCTTCATCTTCTTCTTCTCCTTCTTCTCGCTCTTCTTCTTCATCGCCTTCTTCTTCTTGTCCTTCTTCTTCTTCTTCTTCTTCTACTTCTTTATTCTTCCTTGTTTTTTCTTTGTTATTTTTTCTGTCATCTTCTTTCTTTCTTCTTCCTTCTTCTTCTTCTTTCTTCTTCTTTTTTCTTCTTCTTTTCTTTTTCTTCTTCCTCTTCTTATTCTTCCCCTTCTTCTTCTTCTTCTTCTTCTTGGTCTTCCTCTTCTTCCTTTTCTTCTTCTTCATTTACTTCCCCTTCTTTTTCTTCATGTTCTTCGTCTTCTCTACTTCTTCTTCTTCTTCTTCTTTGTCTTTTTTTCTTCTTCTTCTTCCTCCTCTTCCTATTCTTATCCTTTTACACTTCTTCTATGTTTTCTTCTTCCTCCTCTTCCTCTTCTTCTTCTTCTTCTTCATCTTTTCTTCTCTTCTTCTTGTTCTTCTTCTTGTTATTCTTGTTCTTCTTCTTATGCTTCTTCTTCTTCTTCTTCTTCATGTTCTTCTTCTTCTACTTCTTCCTACACCTCTTTTTTCTACTTCTTATTCTTCTTCTTCTTCTTCTTTGATTCTTCTTCTTCTTCTTCTTCTTCTTCTTCTTCTTTGACTTCTTCTCCTTGTTATTATTATTATTATTATTATTATTATTCTACCTCTTCTTCTTCTTCTACTTCTCCTTTTACTTCGTCTTCTTCTTCTTCCTCCTCTCTTCTTTTACTTCTTTGTCTTCTTCTTCTTCCTTTTTCTCTTCTTCTTCTTCTCCTTCTATTTCCTTTTCTTCAACTCCTTTCTCTTCTTCTTCTCCTTTCACTTCTTCTTCCTCTTCCACTTTGTCTTCTTCTTCTTCTTCTTCTTCTTCTTTTTCTTGTTCCAGTTCTTCTTCTTCTTCTTCTTCTTCTTCATCTTATTTCTCTTCTTCTTCTTTTGTTTCTTCTTCTTCTTCTACTTCTTATTCCTCATCTTTTTTTCTTCTTCTTCTTCATCATCATCATCATCTTCTTCTTCTTCGTCCTTATCATGTTCTTCTTTTTCTTTATCTTCTTGCTCTTCTTTATCTTCTTCTTCAATTTCTTCTTCTTGTTCTCATTCCTCTTCGTCTTCATATAACTCTTCCTCTACTTCTTCTTCTTGCTCTTCCACTTCTTCGTCTTCTTCTTTTTCTTCTTCTTCTTCATCATCTTCTTCCTTCTTCCTTCTTCCATCTTCCATATTCCTTCTTATTTTTTATTTCTTCCTTATTTCTTCTTCCTTCTCCTTTTCCTTATTCCTTCTTCCTTCTTGTTTCTTCCTCCTTCCATCTTCTTTCTTCCATCTTCTTTTCCCTTTCTTCTTTCATCTTTCTTCTACTTTCTACTTCTTCTTCTTCCTCTTTTTCCAATTCTTCTTCTTCTTCTTCCCATTCTTCTTCCTTTTTTTATTCTTCTTCATCTTCTTCTTCTTTGTCTTCCTATTCTACTTCTTGTTCTTTTCCTTCTCCTTCATCATTTTCTTCTTCCTCTTCTTCTTTCTTCTTTCATGTTTCTGCTTTCTTCTTTCTTCTTTCTTCTTCCTTCTTCCTTTTCCTTCTTCTAACCTCCTTTCTTTCTCCTTCTTTCTTTCTTCTTTATTCTCCTCTTCTTCTTCCTCTTCTTCTTCTTCTTTCCTTCTTTCCTCTTCTTTCTTCTTTCTTCTTTCTTCTTTCTTCTTCTTCTTACTACTTCCCTCTTCCTTCTTCCTTCTCCCTAATCCTTAATTCTTAAACACTAATACACCACGAGTCTCTAATCCCTAAACTTTAATCCCTAACTTCTAATCCACAAATCTTTAATTTCTACTCTAGTCTCTAATACCTTATCTTTGATCCCTAATCTCTAATTATTAATCTAATCTATAATCCGTAATTCCTAATCTCTAATCTCCAAACCCTAGTCCTTAATCACTAACTCCTAATCCTTAATCCCTAATCTTTAATGCTAATATGGGTCCCTTAACCACTAATCCCTAATCTCTAATCCCTAATCCCAAATCCAACATCCCTAGTCTCTAATCTCTAATTCTTAAATCTATTTCCTAATTCTCAATCTAAAATCCCTAATCCTTAGTAATAAATCCCTTAATTCTTAATTCTCAATCTTTATTCTATAATTATTAATAGCTTCATCTGAATCCCTAATCTCTAATCCTTAATCCTTAATCCCAATTTCCTTTTACTTTCTCCTAAATCTCTACTTCTTAATACATAATCCCTAATCCATAAACACTAATCCCTAATTGTTAACTCCTAAATCCTTAATCTCGACTCCCTAATCTCTCCTTCCCCTTTCTTTAATCATGGTTACTTTATAAACAATCCCTAATCCATCATTCCTTATTCCCTAAACTCTAATCCCTAACCCTTTACCCCTGATCCCTAATTGCTCATCCATCTCTTCTTCCACTTCTTCTTCTACTTCTTCTTTATCTTCTTCCTCTACTTCTTCTTCTTCTTCCTCTTCTTCTTCCTCATCTTCACCTTCTTCTTCTTCTTCTTCTTCTTCTTCCTCACCTTCTTTTTTTTTCTTCTTCTTCTTCTTCCTCCTCATCATCTTCTTCTTCATCCTCCTTTTCTTCTTCTACTTCTTCCCCTTCTTCATCTTCTTCTTTGTCTTCTTCTTCTTCTATGTCTTCTTCTTTTTCCTCTTCTTGTTTTTCTTCTTTCTCTCTTCTTCTTCTTCTTCCTTCTTCCTTCTTATTCTTGTTCTTCTTCATCTTATATTTCTTTTTCTTCTTCTTCCTCTTCTTCTCCTTCTCCTTCATCTTTTTCTTCCTCTTCTTCTACTTCTTCTCCTTCTTCTTCTTCTTCTTCTTCTTCTCCTTCTTCTTCTTCTTCTTCTTCTTCTTCTTTTGCTTCTTCTTCTTCCTCTTCTTTTTGTTCTTCTCTTCTTCTTGTTCTTGTTCTTGTTCTTCTTCTTCCTTCTCTTCCTCTTCTTCTTCTTTTTCATCTTCATCATCATCATCTTCTTCTAATTCTTCTTCTTCTTCTTCTTCTAGTTCTTCACCTTCTTTTTCTTCTTCTTCTTCTCTTACTCTTCTCCCTCTCCTTCTTTATTCTCCTTTTTTTCCTAATCTCTAATTCTTAATCCCTTTATCTCTAATCCCTAATCAATAATCTATAATCTTGAATCTGATATCCCTAATCTTGAATCTTTAATCCTTAATCCATGATCACTATTCTTTAATCCCTATTCCTTAATCCCTAATCTCAAAATCCTAATCCTTAATGATAAATGCCTTAGTTCTTAATCCTTGTTCACTAAACTTTAATAAGTAAGCTCTTGTCCATTAATCCCTAGTACAATATGTTTAGTCTCTAACCCTTAACCTTTCATCCCTAATCCATCACCTCTTCCTCTTCTTCATTCGTCACTTCTCCCTCATCCTTTCCTTCTTCTCCATCATTTTCATCCTTATCTTCCTCTCCCTCTTCTTCTTCTTTCTCCTCACCTTCTTCTCCTTACTCTTCTTCTTCCTCTTCTTCTTCTTCTTCTTCTTCTTCTTCTTCTTCTTCTTCTTCTTCTTTTTCCTCCACTTCATCTTCTTCTTCTTCTACGTCTTCTTCTTCTTCCTCATCTTCTTTTCCCTTTTCTTCTTCTTCTTCTTCTTCTTATTCCTCTACTTCATCCTCTTCTTATTCCTCTTCTTCTTCCTTAAATTTTTTTCTTCTTTTTCTTATTATTATTATTATTATTATTATTATTCTCCTTCTTATTCTTTTTCCTTTCCTATTTCTTTTTCATATTCTTCTTCTTTAACTTCTTCGTCTTCTTCTTTTTCTTCTTCTTCTTCTTCTTCATCATCTTCTTTTTCTTCTTCTCTTCTTCTTATTCTTCTTCTTGTTTTTCTTCTTCATCTTCCTCTTCTTCTTCTTCTTCTACTTTTACTTCTTTTTCTACTTCATCTTCTTCTTCTTCTTCTTACACTTCTCTTTGTCCTTTTTTCTTCTCCCTAATCTCTAATCCATAATCCTTAATCCCTTAATCTCTAATCCCTAATCTCTAATCTAAAATCTTACATCCCTAATCTCTAATCTTTATTCCTCAATACCCAATCTGTACTCTTAAATATCTATACTTAATTCTAAATCCCTAATCTCAAAACCCTAATTCTTAATAATTAATTCAGTAATTCATAATCCCTAATCTCTATTCCCTAGTAATTAATCCTTTCATCCTTAATCCCTTCTCTTTAATCCCTAACCCTTTATCCCTAGTCCTTAATCCCTAATCTCTAATCTCTAATCCTATTTATTTATTCCCTAATCTTTACTCCCTAATCCCTAATCACTAATTGCTAACAAAAAAATCTTTAATTCTAAATTCTTAATCCCTCTCTCCATAATCTTTAAAAGATATTCCCTTATACCTAACCCTTAATCCTTCATTTCTTAATCCCTCATCCCTAAACTCTAATCCCTAATCCTTTTTTCATCTATTCTTCTTCTTCATCTTATACTACTTCTTTTTCTTCGTCTTCTTCTTCTTCTTCTTTCTCTTTTTCTTCATATTCTTCCTTATCATTGAGTTCCACTTCTTTCGCTTCTTACTTATCTTCCTCTTCTACGTTTTTCTTTTCTTCTTCTTCTACTTCTTCTTCTTCCTCCTCCTCATACTCCCCTTCTTCTTGTTCTTCTACGTCTTCATCTTCTTCCTCTTCTTCTTCTTCTTCTTGTCTATATTCTTCATATTCTTCTTCTTCTTCTTCTTCTTCTTCTTACTTTTCTCCTTCTTCTTCTTCTTCTTCATATTCTTCTTCTTTTCCTATTTCTTATTCTTCATCTTCTTTTACTTCTTCTTCTTGTCCTTTTTCCTCTTTTTCCTCTTGTTCTTCTTCCTCTCCTTCTTTCTCATCTTTTTCTTATTCTTCTCCTTCTCCTTCTCCTTCTCCATCTCCATCTCCTTCTCCTTCTCCTTCTTCTACTCCTCCTTCTCACTCTCCTCTTCCTCCATCTCCTTCTCCTTCTCCTTCTGCTCCTCCTCCTCCTCCTTCTCCTTCTTCTTCTTTCTTCTTTCTTCTTTTTATTTCTTCTTCTTTTTCTTCTTTTTAATTTCTTCTTCCTTCTTCCTTCTTTCTTCTTTTTAATTTCTTCTTCCTTCTTCCATCTTTCTTCTTTCTACTTTCTTCTTTCTTCTTTCTTATTTCTTCTTTCTTTCTTCTTTCTTTCTTTCTTTCTTCGTCTATTTTCTTCATCGTCTTCTTCTTCTTCATCTTCTCTTTCTTCTTCTTTATCTCCTCCTTCTTGTTTATCCCAAAGCCATAATCCCTAATCTCTAATCTGGAATCCTTAATCCCTCCCTTTATAATCCCTAATCACTAATACTTAATCCCCAAAGTCAAATCCCTAATCCATAATAACCAGTCCCTAATATTAAATCTTTAATCCATTCCTATTCTTTTATTTTTAAACCCTAATCGTAAATCCTTATTGCCTAATAATTGATCACTAATCTTTAATACTAAATTCCTAATCTCTAATTCCAAATCACTTATCCATAATATCTAATATCAAATCCCTTATCTTGAATTCCAAATAAAAAATCTCTAATCCTTAATTCATAATCCCTAAGCCCTAATCCTTAATCCTTAATCTCCAATACTTAATCCTTAATTCTTAATCCCTTAATCCCTAATCTTTAATTAGAAATCGTTAATCCTTAAACCCTAATCCCTAATTCCTAATACATATTGACAAATCGTTATTCCCTAATCCTTAATACCTAAACCTTAACCCTAATTGCTAATCTTTAATCCCAAAATTTTTAAATTCTTAATCTCAAATCACTAATCACTAATCCTTATTCCTTAATCCTTAGTCACCAATCTATAATCTTGAATACCTCACGCCTTAATCCCTAATTGCCATTCCCTAATACCTAATTCCTAATCGTTAAGTTGTTGCCAGCAAATCAATAAACTATTTGCTCGTTCTTCTTCTTCCACATCTTCTTCTTTCTCTTTGTCTTCTTCTTTTTGATTTACTTCTTGCTTTTTTCTTATTCTTCCACATCTTCCTGTTCTTCTTCTTCTTCCTCTTCTTCTACTTCCTTCTCTATCTCTTCTTATCATTCTTCTTCTTTTTCTTCTTCTTCTTCCTCCTCTTCCTCTTCTGTTTCTTCTTTTTCCCTTTCTTCTTCTTTTTCTTTTTCTTCTTCCTCTTCTTTTTCTTCTCCTTCCTATTCTTCTTCCTCTTCTTCTTCTTCTTCTTCCTCCTCTTCTTCTTCTTCATCTTCTTCTTTTCCTTCTTCTTTTCTTCTTCTTCTCCTTCCTATTCTTCTTCATCTTCTTCTTCTTCTTCTTCTTCTTCTTCTTCCACTTCTTCTTCTTCTTCTTCTTCTTCCTCCTTCTCCACTTCTTCTTCTTCTTCTTCTTCTGTTTCTTTTTCTTCTTCCTCCACTTCTTCTTCTTCTTCTTCTTCTTCTTCTTCCTCATCATCTTCTACGTCTTCATCATCATCTTCTTCTTCTTCTTCTTTATCTACTTCTTCCTCCTCTTCGTCTTTTTCTTCTTTTACATCTTCTTCATCCTGTTCTTCTTCTTCTTCTTCTTCTTCTACTTCATCTTCTTCTTCTTCATCATCTTCTTCTTCTACTTCTTCTTCATCATCTTCTTCTTCTACTTCTTCTTCTTCTACTTCTTCTTTGTGTTCTTTTTCTACTTCTTCCTCTTCTTCTTCTTGTTCTTCTTCTTCTTCTTCTTCTTCTTCTTCTTTTCTCTACTCCTTTGACTTCTTCTTCTTGTTCTTCTTCTTTGGTTACCTCCTTATCTTCTTCTTCTTCGTCATCTTTGTCATCTACTTCTTGCTCTTCTTCTCTTCTTCTTCTTCTTCCCCATCCTCCACTTCTTCTTCCACTTCTTGTTCTTCTTCTTTTTCTTCTTCTTCTTTTAATTCCTCTTCTTCATCATCTTTGTCTTCTTTTTCTTCTACTTCTTCATCTTCTTCTTCGCCTACTTCATCTTCTTCTTCCCCTTCCGCTTTGTCTTCTTCTACCTCTTCCTCTTCCTCTTCTTCGTCTTCTACTTCTTCATCTTCTTCTTCTTCTTCTTCTTCTCCTTCTACTTCTTCTTCTTCATCTTCTCCCTTCTTCCTTCTTCCTCCTTCCTTGTTCATTGTTCCTTCCTCCATCGTACTTCTTCCTTCTTTTTTCTATGTTCTTCCATCTTTTTTCTTCTTTTTCTTTCTTTTTCTTTCTTCTTCTTCTTCTCCTTCTCCATTCTCTTCTTCTTCTTCTTTTTCTCCTTCTTTGCCTTTCTTCTTCTACTTCTACTTGCTCATCTTCTTCTTTTTCTTCTTCTCCTTCATCATCATCTTCTCCTTCTTCTCTTCTTCTTCTAATTCTTCTTCTTCCTTTTCCCCTTCTTCTTCTTTGTCTCCTTCTCCTCCTTTTTCTTCCTCTTGTGCTTCTTCTTCTTCCTTTTCTTATTCTTCTTCTTCATCTTCTTCTTTTGCTTCTTCTTCTTCTCATTTTTCTTATGCTTTTTCATTTTCTTCTTCTTCTTCTTCTTCTTCTTCTTCTTCTTCTTCTTGGTCTTCCTCTACTTATTCTTTTTCTCCTTCTTCTACTTCTTCTTATTCTTCTTCTTCTACTACTTCTTCTAATTCTTCTTCTTTTTCTTCTTTCTCTTCTACTTCTTTTTCTTCTACTTGTTTTAGCTTTTCTTCTTCTACTTCTTTTTCTGTTTCCTTTTCTTCTTCTTCTTCTTCTTCTTCTTCTTCTTCTTTTTCTTCTTATTTCTTTTCTTCTTCTTCTTCTTCCCTTCTTCTTCGTCATCATCACTTTCTTCTTCTTTGTTGTCTTCTTCTTCCACTTTTTCTTCTTTTTCTTCTTTTTCTTCTTCTTCTACTTCTCCTTCTTCTTCTTCTTCTACTACTACTACTACTTGTTTTTCTTCTTCTTCTTCTTCTTTATCATCATCATCATCTTCTTCTTCCTCTTCTTCTTCATCTTCTTCTTCTTCTTCTTCTTCTTCTCTTCTGCTTATTCTTCCTCTTCCTTTTCTTATTCTTCTATTTCTATCTCTTCTTCTTCTTCTTCCTCCTCCTCCTCCTCTTCTCCTTCTTCTTCTTCTACTTATTCAACTTCTTCTTATTCTTCTTCTTCTTATTATTTTTTATCATCTTCATCTTCTCCTTCTTCTTCTTCCTCTTCTTGTTCTTCTTCGTTTTCTTCTTCTTCTTCTTCCTCTTCTTTTCCTTCTTCTACTTCTTCGACTTCTTCTTCTTTTTCTTCATCTCTTCTTCTAATTCTTTTCCTTCTTTTTCTTCTTCTTCTTCCTCTTCTTCCTCTTCTTCTTTGTCTTCTTCTTCTTAATCTTCTCTTCTTCTTCTTCTTCATCCTTGTCTTCTTCTCCCTCATTGTCTTCTTTTTCTTCTTCTTTTTAATCTTCTCCTTCTTCTTCTTCTTCTTCTTCTTCTTCTTTCTCTTCGTCTTCTTCTTCGTCATCATCTTCTTCTTCTTGTTCTGGTTCTTAATCTTCTTCTCCAACTTCTTCTTACTCTTCTTCTTCTTCTTCCACTTCCTCTTCTTCTTTTTCTACCTCTTTCTCATCCTTTTCCTCTTCTTCTTCATTATCATCATCATCTTCTTCTTCTTCATTTTCATCTTCTTCCTTCTTCCTTCTTCCATCTTCCTTATTCCTTGTTCCTTCTTATTTCCTCTTTCATCCATTTTCCTTTTCCTTATTACTTCTTCCTTCTTGTTTCTTCTTTTTTCCAACTATATTCTTTCTTCTTCTTTGCTATTTCTTCTTTCTTCTCTCTTCTTCTTTTTGCTTGTTCTTCTTCTTCTCCTTCTTCTTCATCTTCTACTACTACTACTTCTTCTTCTTCTTCTACTCTTCTTCATCATCTTCTTCCCCTTCTTTTCCTTCTTCATCTACTTCTTCTTCGTCTTCTTCCTCTTCTTCTTCTCTTCTTCTAATTCTTTGCCTTCTTTTTTTTTCTTCTTCTTCTTTTTATTCCTCTTCTTCTTCTTCTTCTTCTTCTTTGTCTTCTTCTTATTCTGCTTCTCTTCTTCTTCTTTCTTATCTTCTTCTTCTTCCCTATCTTCTTGTACCTCTTTTTCTTCTTCTTCTTCTTCTTCTTCTTCTTTTTCTTCTTCTTCTTCTTCCTCTTCTTCTTCTTCTTT
>JAIUJO010001500.1:95000-97500 GCA_023846275.1 Vanilla planifolia | reverse complement strand
TCCTGGGCTTTCTCATTAACCTTCTCCTTCTCCTTCTCTTACTCGTTCTCCTTCTCCTCCTCCTTCGTCTCCTTCACTTTCTCCCTCTCCTCCTTCTCCTCATCCTCCTCCTTTTCCTTCTCTTTCTTCTTCTTCTTGCTTCTTTTTTCTTCATTCTTCTATCTCCCTAATCCTTAATCTCTAATCCATCCCTAATTTATAATCCTTAATCCTTAATTCTTAACCTCTAATACCTAATTTATAATCCTTAAAATCTAATCTCTAATAATCCCTAATCCTTATTCTTTAACCTCTGATCCATAATCACTAATCCCTAATTGCTAATCTCTAATCTCTATTCTTTAATCCTTAATCACTAATCCATAATCCCCAAATCCAAATCCCTAGTCTCAAATCTTAATCCTAATCACTTAATCATTAATCCCAAATCCCTAATCTTTAATCTCAAATCCCTAATCTTTAATATTTATTCCCTAATTCCTAATCTCTAATTCTAAATCCCTAATCTCTAATCTTTAATCCTTAAAAATTAATCCCTCAATTCTTAATCTTTAATCTCTAATATCTAATCATTAATCCCTTCAACTCTAATTGTTAATCCATAATCCTTAATCACTAATCCTTAACCATAAATCCCTTTTACTTATTCATTTATCCCTACTACCCAAACCTTAATCATTAATCTCTAAGTGCTAAACCATAAACCCCAAATACCTAATTACTAACTCTAAAATATGTAATTACAAATCTCTAATACCTAATCCATAATCCTTCTCTCCCAGATCTTTAACCCATATTCCTTTTTCTCTAATCCCTAATACTTCCTTCTTTAATCCTGAATCCTTCCATCCTTAACCCTTGATCCTTAATCCATCTCTTCTTCCTCATCTTCCTTTTCTTCTTCTTCTTCATCATCTTCTTCTTCATCATCATCATCTTTTCCTTGTTCTTATTCTTTTTCTACGTTTTCTTCTTCTTCTTCTTCTTCTTTCGCTTCTCTCTGTTCTTCTACATATTCTTCATCTTCTTCTTCTTCTCCATCTTCTTTGTAATCCTTAATCCCTATTCCCTCATCCCTACCTTCCTCATCTTTTATCCTAAAATCTATAATGCCTTATCCATCCATTCAAAATCCCTAATACCCAATCCATTATCCTTAATCCCTAATCCCTAATCCTTAATCCATAATCCTTAATTCCAAACACCTAATCTCAAATCCCTCCCTCCATAATCCTAAATCCTTAATCCTTAACCCTTAATCCTTAATCAAATCTATTCATCCTCTTCTTCTTCATCTTCTTCCATTTCATCATCTTCTTCTTCTATTTCTTCTTCTTTTTATTACTCTTCTTCATCTTCTTCTTCTTCCTCATTTTCTTCATCCTATTCTTCTTCTTCTTCCTGATCTTTGTCTTTCTTTTCTTCTTCTTGTTCTTGTTCTTTTTGTTGTTCTTCTTCTTCATTTTCTTCTTCTCCTCCTTTTTCTTATTCTTCTACTTCTTTTTCCTCTTCTTCTTCTTCCTCTTCTTGTTCTTCTTCTCCTCCATTTTTTTGTTCTTCTTCTTTCTCTTCTTCTTCCTCCTCCTCCTCTTCTTCTTATTCTTCTTCTTCTTCTTCTTCTTCTTTATTTCTTCTACTTTTTCTTCATCATCATCATCTTTTTCTTCTTCTTCTTTTCCATATTCTTCTTCTTATTGTCTTTCTTCCTCTTCTTCTCCTTCTTCTCGTCTTTCTCCTTATCCTTCTCCTTCTCCTTCTTCTACTTATTCTCCTTCTCCTCCTCCTTTGCCTTCTCCATCTCTTTCACTTTCTCCTTCCCTTCTCCTTCTCCACATCCACCTTCTCCTTTTCCTTCTCCTTCTTCTTCTTGTTCTACTTCTTCTTCTTTTTCTACCTTTTTTCTTCTTTCTTATTTCTTCTTTCTTCTTTCTACTTTATTCTTTGATCTTTCTTCTTCATTCTTCATTCTTCATACCTCCTTCCCCTCTTCTTCCTCCTCCTTTATTCTTTCATCTTTATTCATCCTCTTCTTCTTTCTCTTCTTCTTCTTCTTTCTTCCATCTTTCTTCTCCTTTCATCTTTCTTCCTTCTTTCTTTTTTTCTTTCATTTTCCTAATCCCTAATCCTTAATCTCTAATCCATTCCTAATCTACAATCCTTAATCTTAAATCCTTAATCTCGAATACCGTATCTTTAATCCTTAATCCTTAATAAGTAATCCCTTAACTCTTAATTTTTAATCTTTAATCTCTAACAATTAATCCCTTCATCTCTAATCCCTAATCCATAATCCTTAATTACTAATCCTTAATCATAAATCCCTATTACTAATTCCAAAAGCCCTGAAGACTTTATATCAAATCTCAAATCTCTCCGTTCTTATTCTCTAGTCCATAATCATTAATTCTAAATCCCTTATCAATCCTTAATCCATAATCCCTTATCTTTAATCCCTAATCTCTAATCTTTAATCTCCATTCTATAATCTCTAATCTCTAAT
>JAIUJO010001500.1:60000-90000 GCA_023846275.1 Vanilla planifolia | reverse complement strand
TCATTCTTCTTTATTCTTTCTCCTCTTCTTCCCCTTCTTGTTCTTCTTCTCTTTCTTCTTCCTCTTCTTTTTCCCCTACTTCTTCTTTCTTCCTTCTTCTTTCTTTCTTCTTTCTTCTTCCTTCTTCCTTCTTCTTTATCCCTAGTACTTAATCCCTAATCCCTACACCTTAATCTCTAATCACTAATCCAACCCTAATCTCTAATCCTTGATCTTTAATCCATAACCATTAATCCTTAATTGCTATTTCCTAAACTCTAAACTCCAGTACATAATCCATAACCTATAATCCATAATACTTAATCTTTAATCTCTAATTCTTAATTCCTAAACATTAATCACTAATCCAAAATCCTTAATCCCTAATCTCTAGACTCTAATGCAAATTATAATACCTTTATCTCTAATACCTAATATCTAATCTCTAACCTTTAATCTTTCATCCTTAATCTTTAATCTCTAATCCCTATTCCCTAAACCCTAACCCCTTGTCCTTAATCCTAAATCACTAATCTTTAATCACAAATCCTTAAAAATTAATCTACTAATTATTAATCCTTAATATCTAATCTTCAATCATTAATCCCTTCATCTGTAATCTATAATCCCCAATCCTTAATCCTTAATCCTTAATCCCTAATCCATAATCCTTATTACTTATTCCCCCTACTCTCTAATCCCTAATCTCTAATCCTTAAACCTTAATCGCTAATTACTAACTACCAAATCCCTAATCCCTCAATCGCTAATCTTTAATCAATATTTCCTAACACCTAATTCCTAACCCTTCGTTCCTTAATCCTTATTCCCTAATCTCTAACCATTTATCCTTAATCTGTCTCTTCTTTTTCTCTTCTTCTACTACTTTTTCTTCTTTTTCCTCTACTTCTTCTCCCTCTTCTTCTTCTTCTTCCTCATTTTTTCTTCTTCTTCCTCTTCTTCCTCAACTTCCACTTCTTCTTCTTCTTCTTCTTCTTCCTCTAATTCTTCTTCTTCTTCTTCTTCTTCTTCTTTTACTTCTTCTTTTATGTCTTCTTCTTCTTGTCTTCTTCTTTTTCCTCTTCTTCATCTTCTTCTTCTTCTACTTCTTCTTCCTCTTCTTCTTCTTCTTCTTCTTCTTCTCCTTCTCCTTCTTTGTCTTGTTCTTCCTCTACTTCTTCCTTTACTTATTCTTCTTCTTCTTCTTCATCATCTTCTTCCTCTTCTTCTCCTTGTCTTTCTTTGTAATTTCTAACCGCTGTCCTTTAATTCCTATTCCTTAATCCCTCCTTACCTAATCTCTTATCTCTAAATTTGTAATCCCTAGTATAGCTGTCCCAAATCACTAATCCCTATTTTCTAATCTTTAATCCTTAATCCCTAATCCTTAATCCATAATTTTAAATCTTTAATCCTTAATCTCTAATCCTTAATCTTTAATCCATAAACCTTAATCTCGAATACCTAATCCATACTCTATAATTCATAATCTCTAATCCCTAATCTCTAATTATTAATCCATAAACTTTATTCCTTAATACTTGACCCCTAATCCCTAATCCTTATTATATAATCAATAATTCTTAGTCTTTAATCTCTAATCCTTAAACCCTAATCCTTAATCCTTAATCTCTAATCCCTAATCCTTAATCCTCATCCTAATTGCCTTACCTCTAATCTCTAATCTGTAATCTCTAATCCATAATTCTAAATCCCTAGTTTCTAATCACTAATCCCTAATCCATAAAACTTAATCTCTATTCTAGTATTTGTAATCCGAAATTTTGAATCTCTAATCCTTAATCCTTAATCTTTAATACCTAATCCTTAATCCGTAATCCTTACTACTTATTCCTTAATCTTTACTCCTTGAACCATAATCCTTAATCCTTAAAACCCTAATTGATAATCTCCAATCCCTAATATTTATTTCCTAACCTATAATTCCTAATCATTAGTCATTAACACCTAATCTTATATCCTTGCCTCCTTAATCTGTATTCCCTAACCCCTAATTCTTAATCTCTAGTCCATCTCTTCTTCTGCTTCTTATTCTTCTTCCTCTTCTTCTTCTTCCTCCCCCACTTCTTCTACATCTTCTTCTTCCTCATCTTCTTGTTCTTCTTCTTCCTGATCTTCCTCATTATACACTTCTTTGTCTTCTTCTTCTTCTTCTTCTTTCTCTCTTTCTTCTTCTTCATCATCTTCTTCTCCTTCTTCTACTTCTTTTTCTTCTTGTTCTTCTTCTTCTTCATATTCCTCTTCGTCTTCTTCCTCTCCTTCTACTACTACTACTTCCTCTTCTTCTTCCTCTTCTTCTTTTCCTCCATTGTCTTCTTTTCTTGAAATTCTTCTTCCTCTTCTTCTTCCAGTTCTGCTTCTTCTTCTTCTTCTTCTTCTCTTCTTCTTCTTCTTCTTCTATTTCTTCTTCTTCTTCCAGTTCTGCTTCTTCTTCTTCTTCTTCTTCTCTTCTTCTTCTTCCTCCTCTTCTTTTATTTCTTCTTATTTTCTTATTCTTCTTCATCTCCTTCTCCTTCCTCTACTCCTCCTTGTCTCACACATTCACCTTCTCCTTCTCCTTCTCCATCTCCATCTCCTTCTCTTTGTCCTACTCCTTCTAGTTCTCCTCCTCTTCCTTGTCTTCCTTCCTCTCATTCTCCTTCTACATCTTGTTCTTCTTCTCCTTCTTCTTCTTGTTCTTTTATTTCTTTCTTCTTTTTTATTTTTGCTTTGTTCTTTCTTATTTTTGCTTTGTTCTTTCTTCTTTCTTTTTTTCTTCTTCCTTCTACCTTCCTCCTTTCTCCTTCTTCTTTCTTCCAAATTCTTTCTTCCTTCTTCTTTGTTCTTTCTTCTTTATTCTTCCTCTTCTTCTTCCTCCTCTTCTTCTACTTCTTCTTCTTCTTTTAATTCTTCACCCTCATTTTCATCTTCTTCCTTTTTCCTAATCTCTAATCCCTAATTTCTAATCCGTAATCTCTAATATCTACTCTTGAATCCTTAATCCATAATCACTTATCCTTAATCACAAATCCTTAATCCCTAATACCTAATCTCTGATACCTAATGCTATTCTTGATCCCTTAATCTCTAGTCTCTAATCCTTAATCTCTAATAGCAAATCCTTAGTCTCAAATTCTTAATCACTAATCTTTAATCCATAATCCTTATTCCATAATCCAAAATACCAAATCCTTAATTCTTAATCTTTAATATTGTATCCTTTAATCCTTAATCCTTATTCCCTAATCTTTAATCATCAATCCCATCATCCTTAATACCTAATTTATAATCCTTAATACATAAATCTTATTGATTATTCCTTAATCCCTACTCCTTAATCAATAATCCTTAATCTCTAAACCCCAATCTCTAATTGCTAATCCATAATCCTTATTCTCTTTTCCTTAATTCCTAATCCCTAAACCCTAATAACTAACGCCTTATCTCTCCCTCCCTATTCAAAAATCCCTAAGAGCTAATCTCTAAAACCTATCCCTCCCTCTATAATCCATAATCTGTAATCCCTAATCCCTAATCTGTAATCGTTCTCTCCATAATCTCTAATTCCTAATCCCTAACACTTAATCCTTAATCCCAAATCCATCTATATTTCTTCTTCTTCTTCTTTATCTTCCTAATCTTCTTACTCTTTTTCTTCTTCTTCTTCTTCTTCTTCTTCTTTCCTTTTCCTTTCTTTTTCTTCCACATTTTGTTGTTCTTCTTCTTCTCCTTCTTCATCATCTTCCTCTCTTCTTCTTGTTCTTCTTGTTCTTCATCCTCCTCCTCTCCTTCTTCGTCTTCTTCTTCATTTTCCTCTTCATCTTTTCTTCTTCTTCTTCTTCTTTGTCTTCCACTTCTTCTTCTTCTTCTTCCTCCTCCTCCTCCTCCTCGTCTTCTTCTTCTTCTACTTCTTCTTTTCTTATTCCTTTTATTCCTCTTCTACTTCCTTTTTTTTGTTTCCTTCTTCTTCTTCTCTTTCTTCTTCTTCTTCTTCTTCTTCTTCCTTTTCTTCTTCTTCTTCTTCTTCTTCTTCTTCTTCTCCTCCTTTTTCTTCTACTTCTTTTCCTTCTCCTCCTTCTCCTTCTCTTTGTCTTTTCCTTCTCCATCTCCTTCTACATCTCTTTCTCTTTCTCTTTCTCCTTCTCCTACTCTTTTTCCATCTCCTTCTCCTTCTTCTCCTTCTCTAACTCCTCCTTCTCCTTATCCTTGTTCTTCTCCTTCTCCTTCTCCTTCTCTTCGTCCTCCTTCTCCTTCTCCTTCTCCTCCTTCTTCATCTTCTTCTTCTTCTTCTTCTTCTTCTTCCTCCTCCTCTTCCTTCTTTCTTCTTTCTTTACTCCTCTTTCTTCTTTCTTCTATCTTATTCTTTCTTCTTTCTTGCTATTTCCTTCTTTCTTCTTCCATGCTTTTTGCTCTCCCTCTTCTTCTTCATACTCTTCTTCTTCTTTTTCCTCTTTTTCTTGCTCCTTTTCTTCTTTTTCTTTTTTCCTTCTTTCTTTCTTCTTCTTGCTTCTTTCTTCCTTCTTTCTTTCTTCTTCCCTCATACTAACTCCTTCCATCTCCCTAATCGCTAATCCTTAATCCCTTATCACTAATCCATCCCTAATATCTAATCTTTTATTTTCAATCCCTGACCCCTTATGCCTAATCTCTAAAACCTAAACTCTTATCTCTAATTCTGATTCCCTAATCCTTAATTTATAATTTAAAATCCCTGATCCCTAGTCTCTAATTTCTAATCCTTAATCCTTATTCATTAATCCAAAATCCTTAATCTCTAATCCTAAATATCTAATGCTAATCAAAATGTCTTTACCTCAAATACATAATCTCTAATACCTAATCATAAATTTAGCATCCCTAATCCCTAATCTCTAATCCTAATTCTTTAAAACCTGATCTCTAATCCTAAATCAATAATCTCTATCCCTTGTCCATAGTAATTACCTATAATTCTTAGTCCCTCATCTCTAATCCTTAATCATTAAGCCCATCATCCAAAAAAACTTAATTCCTAATCATTAATTCTTAATATATAATACTTATTACTTATTCCCTAAACCCTAATCCCTACTCACTAATCCTTAAAACCTAATCCCTAAACCTTAATCTATAATTCCTAACTCTTAATCCCTAATCCCTAAATCTTAATCCCTCTCTCCTTAGTCTTTAATCTATATTCTTATATACCTAATCTCTAATCCTTTATCCCTCAATTCTCAGTCCTTAATCTTTAATCCCTAATCCATAATCCCAAACCCTTGATCTTGAATCTATCTCTTCTTTCTCTTCTTCTTCTACTTCATCTTCTTACTCATCTTCTTCTTCTTATTCTTCTTTTCCTCTTCTTCTTTCTTAACTTCATCTTTTTTTCTTTCTTTTCTTCCACATCTTCATCTTCTACTTCTTGTTCTTCTTGTTCTTCTCCTTCCTCTTCTTCTTCTTCATCCTCTTCTTCCCCTTCTTCTTCTTCTTTATCTTCTTCTTCCCTAAATTCCGCTTCTTCTTCTTCAATGCATTCTTCTTCTTCCTCTTCATCTTTTTCTTCTGATTATTCTAGTTCTTCTTCTTCCTCCACTTTTTCTTCATCTTTTGCTTCTTCTTATACTTGTTCTTCTTCTTCTTTTGTTACCTCTTCTTTCTCTTCTTCCACTTTTTTTATCCTTCTTCTTCTTCTTTTTCTTCCTCTTCTTTTTCTTTATCATCTTCTTCTTTCTCTTCTTCTTCTTCTTCTTCTTCTTCTTTTTCTTCTTCATCTATTTCTTCTTCTTCTTCTTCTTTTTCTTTTTCATTGCTCTTCTTCTTCTTTTTCCTTTTCATCTTCCTCTTTTTCTTCTTCTTCTTCTTCTTCTTCGTCTTCAACTTCTTCACCTTCTTCTTCTTCTACTTCTTCTTACTCTTCTAGTTCTCCTTCTTCTTCTTCTTCTTCCTCCTCATCTTCCTCTTCTTCTTCCTTTTGTTCTTCATCTACTTGTTTGTCTTTTTCTTCTTCCCCTTCTTCTTTATCTTTTTCTTCGTCTTCTTTCTCTTCTTCTTCTTCGTTAATTTCTTCTTCTTCTTCTTTTTCCTCTTCTTCTCCATCTTCCTCTTCTTTTTGTTGTTGTTCTTCTTCTTCTTTATCTTTTTTTTTGTTATTCTTTTTCTTCCATTTCATCTTCTTCTTTTTCTTCTTCTTCTTCTTCTTCTTCTTCTTCTTCTTCTTTTTCTTCTTCTTCTTCTTTTTCATCATCTGCATCTTGTTCTCATTATTTTTCTTCCTTTTCTACTTCCTCTTCTTCTTCTTCTTCTCCATGTTCTTCTTGTTTTTCTTGTTCATCATCTTCTTCTTCTCCATTGTAATCCTTAATCCTTATTTCCTAATCCTTACTCCTTAATCAATCCCTCCCTAATCTCTCATCCTTAAATTTTTGATCCCTAATCCATCCCTCCCTAATCACTTTCCTAATTCTTATTCCTTAATCCCTAATCTCTAATCCCTAATCCTTAATCCCTAATCTCTAATCCATCCTTAAATCATAATCCCTTATCCTTAATCCTTAAACTCTAATCATTAATCTATAATCCATAATCCCGTATCCTTAATCCTTAATACTTAATATCAAATCCCTAATCCTTAATCCTTAATCACTAATCCATAATTAATCCTACTTATAATAAGTTAATCTCTAAGCCCTAATCCCGCATCTCTAATCCCCTAACTCTGAATCCCTAATCCTTAATCGCTAATCTTTAATCCTTAATCCCAAATCTGTATTCCAAATTTTGTAATCTTGAATCCAAAATGCCTAACCTACAAACTTAAACATTCATACTTTAATCCTCAATCCCTAATCCCAAATCATTAATCCCTTCACCCCAATACTTAATTTCTAATCTATAATCTCTAATATCTATTACTTGTTACTTAATCCCTACTCTTTAATCCCTAATCTTTAGTCCTTAAACCCTAATCCCTAATTGCTAATCTATAATCTTAAATCCTTAATCCTTAATCCCTAATACCTAATTTCAAATCCCTCCCTTATTCTATTCTTAATCCCTGACCATTAATACCAAATTCATCTCATTTTCTTGTTATTCTTCTTCTTCTTCCTCTTCTTCTTCCTCTTCTTCTTCCTTTTCTTCTTCTTCTCTTCGACATGTTCTTTTTCTTCTTCTTCTTCTACTCCATCTTCTTCTTTTTCTTCCTCCTCTTCTTCCACATCTTCCACTTTCTTTTTCTTGTTCTTCTTCTTATTCCTCTTTCTCTTCTTCTTTTTCATCTTCTCCTTCTTCTCCCTCTTCTTCTTCTTCTTCTTTTTCTTTAAGTTCTCTTCTTTTTAGTCCTTTTCTTCTTCTACTTCTCCTTATTCTTCTTCTTCTACATCTACCTCTTCCTCTTCTTCTTTTGCCCCATGTTCTTCTTCTTATTCTCCTTTTTCTTTTCATGTTCTTCTTCTTCCTCTTCTTCTTCTACGTCTATTTCTTCTTCTTCGTTTTCTTCTCTTCTTCTTCTTCTTCTTCTTCTTCTTCTCCTTCTACCTCCTCATCACTTCCTTCTTAATCCCTAATCCCTAATCTCCAATCATAAATCTCTAATCCCTAATCCTTGATTATTAATCCCTTAAATCTTAATCCCTAATCCATAATAAAAAATTGTTAATCACTAATTCTTAATCCCTAATACTTACTACTTATAACCTAGTTCCTACCCCTTAATCCGAAATCCTTAATCTCTAATTACTAAATATTAATTCCTTTATCTCTAAACCTTAATATCTAATACCTCTTCCTTAATCCTTCCCTTCCTAAACTTTAATCAACATTGTCTTATGCCTAACCCTAATCCTACCTTCCAAAATCCTTATTCCTTATTCCCAAATCTCTAACTCTTTACCCGTAATCCCTCTCTTCTTCTTCTTCTTCTACATCTACTACTTCTTCCTTTTCTTCTTCTACCTCTTCTTATTCTTGTTCCTCACCTTTTTCTTCTTCTGTCTCCTATTCTTTCTCACCTTCCTCCTTCTCCTCTTCTTCTTCTTCTTCTTCTTCTGTCTCTTCCACTTCTTCTTCTACTTCTACTTCCTCTTTCGCTTCTTCTTCTTCTTCACCTTCCACTTTTTCTTATTCTTCTTCTTCTACTTCTTCTTCTTCATCATCTTCTTCTTCTTCTTCTTTTTCCTCTTCTTCTTCTTCTTCTTCTTCTTCTTCTTCTTTCTCTTCTTCTTCCTCTTCTTCTTCTTCTTCATGTTCTTTTTCTTCTTACTCTTCTTCTTCTTCTTCTTCTTCTTCTTAGTCTTCTTCTTCTTCTTCTCTTTCTTCTCCTTCTTCTTCCCCTTTTATTTCTTCTTTTTATTCTTCTACTCCTTTTTTCTCATTATTTTCCTCTTTTTCTTCTTTTAGTTCATCACCTTCTTCTCCTTCTTTTTCTTCTTTACTCATCTCCTTCTTATTCTTATTCTTCTACTTCATAATCCTCTTCTTCTCCTTCTTCTTCTTCTTCTTTTTCTTCTTCTTCCACTTCCTCTTCTTTTTCTTCTTCTTCTTCCTCCTTTTCTTCTTCTTCTTCTTCTTCTTCTTATTCTTCTTGTAATTTTTTTTCTTTTTCCTCTTCCTTTTCTTCCTATTCTTCTTCCTCCTCTTCTTCTTCTTCCTCTTCTTCTTCTTCTTCTACTACTACTTCCTCTTTTTCTTCTTCTTCTTCTTATTCTTCCCCTTCTACTTGTTCTTCTTCTTCTTCCTCACCTTTGACTTCTTCTTCTTCTTCTTCTTGTTCCTTTTCTTCTACTCTTTTTTCCACTTCTTCTTGCTCTTCTTCTTCCTCTTCTTTTTCTTCTTCTTCTTTCACTTCTTCTTCTTCTTAATCATCTTCTTCTATTTCTCCTCTTTTTCTTTTTCTTTTTCTTCTTCTTCTTCTTCTTCTTCTTCTTCCTTTTCTTCTTCCTCTTCTTCTTTCTCTTATTCTACTTTTTCCTCTGCTTCTTCCTATTCTTCTTCTTCTCCTTCTATTTCTTCTTCTTCTTCTTCTTCCTCATCTCGTTCTTGTTCTTCTTCTTCTTCTTCTTTTGTTCTTCATCATCATAATTTTCTTCTTTTTCTGCTTCTTTTTCTTCTTCTACTTCTTCTTGTTCTTCCTTTACTTCTTTCTTAATTCCAAATCTCTAATCCTTAATACTTAATCCCTAATCTTTAATTCTTAATCCTTAATCTTTATCCTAATCCATGTTCATTAATCCCTCCTCCCTAAACCCTAATCCTTAAATCATAATTCCTAAAACCTAATCCCTAATAACTAATCTCTAATCCTAAATCCCTAGTCTGTAATACCTAATCCCTAATACTTTATCCTTAATGCTTAATCCATAATCCCTCCATCCAAGTTCTCTAATCCCTAAAACCTAATCCCTAAACCTTAATCCTTAATCCCAAATCCCTAATCTATAATCTCTTATCCTTAAACCCTAATCTTAATTATAATTATTAAATCTCAAATCCTTAAACTCTAATCTCTGATCCTTAAACTCTAATAAATAATTACTAATCTTCAATCATTACTCTCTAATCCCCGTTCCATAATCAATAATCTATAGTAATTAATCCCTTAATCATAAATCTCTAATCATTAATCTCTTCATCTCTAAACCCTTATTCTAAATCCTTATTCCTTAATCCTTAATCCATTTTACTTATTCCTTAAGCCCAACTCTTTAATCCCTAATCCTTAATCTTTAAACCCTAACCCCTAACAACAAATCCATAATCCATAATCCCTAATCCTTAATCTTTAATCCCTAATCATTAATCCCTAAAATATAATCCCTAATCTTTCTTTTCTTAATCCCTAATCCCTAATCCCTTATCCCTAACCCTAATCCCTAATCTCTAATCCCTAATCCTTCTCTTCATCCTCTTCATCCTCTTCATCTTATTGTCCAACTCTTTTTTCTCTTCTTCTTTTACTTCTTCTTCTTCTTCTTCTTCCTTATTTTCTTCTTCTTCTTCCTCTTCTTCCTTATCTCCCTCTTCTTCTTCTTCTTCTTCTTTATCTTCCTGTTCTTTTTCTTCTTCTACTTCTTTTTCTTCTTCTTCTTCTTCTTCTTCTTCCTGTACTTCTTCTTCTTCTTTTTCTTGTTCCTACTCTTCTTCTTCCTCTTGTCTTCTTCTTCTCCTTCTTTTCTTGTTCTTCTTCTTTCTTTTCTTCTTCTTCTTCATCATCATCATCATCAACTTCTTCTTCTTCTTCTTTTTCTTCTTATTCTTCTTCTTTTTCTTCTTATTCTTCTTCTTTTTCTTCTTATTCTTCTTCTTCTTCTTCATCATCGTCATCATCATCATCTTCTGCTTCTTCTCCTTCCTTATCTTCTTCCATAATCATTAATAAATCTCTAATCTATAATCCTTAATACTTAATCCCTAATCTCAAATCCTGAGTCCTTAATCCTTATCAATATTCCTTATACCCTTCTTTCAACTCATAATGCCTAACCCTAATCCCTAATTGCTAATCCATAATCCCTAATCATGAATCCTAAATCTCAAATCCCTAATCCCTCCCTCCCTAATCCCAAATACCTAATCCATCTCTTCTTCTTTTTCCTCTTATACTACTTATTCTTCTTCATCCTCTTCTTCTTCTTCCCCTTCATCTTCTTCTTCCTCATCTTCTTCTTCTTCTTTCTCTTCTTCCTCTTCTTCCTCATCTTCCTTGTCATCTTCTTCTTCTTCTTCTTCTTCCTCTTCTTCATCTTCTTCTTTTTCTTCTTTCTCTTCTTCTTCTTCTTCTTCTTCCTCCCATTCATCATCTTCTTCTTCTTCTTCTGGTTCTTCTGCTTTTTTGCTTCTGCTACTTCTTCCCTTTCTTTTTCTTCTTCTCTTCCTTCTTCCTTTTCTTCTTCTTCTTCTTCCCCTTCTTCTTCCTCTTCTTCTTCCTCTTCTTCTTCTTCTTCTCTCTCTCTTTTCCTCTTCTTCTTCATCATCTTCTTCTTCCTCCTCTTTTTCTTATTATTATTATTATTATTCGCCTTCGTCTTCTTCTTCTCCTTCTTCTGCTTCTTTTTCCTCTCTTTCATCTTCTTCTTCTTCCCTTTCTACCTCTTCTTCTACTTTTGCTTCTATTTCTTCTATTACATCTTCTTTTCCTTCCCCTTCTACTTCTTCTTCCTTTTTCTATTTCTTCTTGTTCTTCATCTTGTTCTTTTTCTTCTTCATCTTTTCTCCTTCTCTTGTTCATATTCTTCTTCTTCTTCTTCTTCTTCTTCCTCCTCCTCCTCCTCTTCATCTTCCTCTTCTTCTCCATCATCATCATCTTCTGCTTCTACTTCCTCACCTTCTTCTCATTCTTATTCCTACTATTCTCCTTCTTCTTCATTGTCCTCTTCTTATTCTTCCTCTACCTTCTCCTCCTCTTCTCTATCTTCTTCTTCTTCTTCTTCTACTTCTTCAACTTCTCCTTCTTCTTCTTCCTCCTCCTCTTCTTCTTCTTGTTCTTCTTCTTATTTTTCTTCTTTTTCTTCTTCTTCTTCTTCTTCTTCTTCTTCCTCTTCTCCTTCTTCTTCCTCTTCATATTTTTCTTCTTCTTCTTCTTCTTCTTCTTCTTCCTCTTCTTCTTCATCTTCTTCCTCATCTTTGTATTCTACTTCTTCTACTTCTTCCTCATCTTCCTCTTCTTCTTTTTCTTTTTCTTCATCTTCTTCTTCTTCTTCTTCTTCTTTTCTTCTTTTCTTTTTCTTCTTCTTCCCTTTCTTTTTCCTCTTAATCTTATTATTATTATTATTATTATTATTATTATTATTATTATTATTATTCACCTTCTTCTTCATCTCCTTCTCCTTCTCTCCATCTTTCTCCTTCTCCTTCTCCTTTTTCTCCTGCTCCTACTCCTCCTTTCCTTCTCCTACCATCTCCTTCACCTTCTTCATCTCCTTGTCCTTCTTTTTCTACTTCTTCTCCTCCTTCTTCTTATCCTCTTACTCTTATTCCTTCTTCTTCATCTTCTTCTTCTTCCTTCTTTCTTCTTTCTTCATTCTAATTTCTTCTTTCTTCTTCCTTCTTCCTTCATCTGACATCCTTCCTTTTCTTCCTTCCTCCTTCTTTCTTCTTTATTCTTCCTCTTGTTCTTCTTGTTCTTCTTCTTCTTGGTCTTGGTTTTTGACTTCTCCTTATCATTTTCTTCTTCTTTCTGTCTCCTTTCTTCTTCCTTTTTGCTTCTCCCTTATCCCTATTCTCTAATCCTTAATCACTAAACCATCCTTAATTTTTAACCCTATTTATTAATCCCTAATCTTTAATATTTAAACTTTAATCTATAATACATAATCCCTAATCAATAATTCGCAATCCCTAATCCTTAATCTCTAATCCCTCATCTATAATCCTTCATCATTAATCCTTAATCCTAAATCCTAATCCCTATCTCTAATCTTAATCTTAATCTTTAATCTTGAGTCGTACATCCTTAATCTCTAATCTCTAATTCTAAATAGCTAATATGTAATCTTAAATCACTAATCTCTAATCCTTAATCCTTAATAATTAATCCCTTAGTTATTAATGCCTTATATCTAATCCTTAATTAATAATCTCTTTATCCATAATCCCAAATATTTAATCACTAATCTATAATCATTAATCACTAATCATTAATCCTTAGTCTCTATTACTTATTTTCTAATCCCTACTTCTTAATCCCTAATCCGTAATCTTTAAACCCTAATCCCTAATTGCTAACTCGTAAACCCCTAACCACTAATCTCTAATATCTAACTCATAATCCTCAATTCTTCACTCCTTAATCTTTAATCCACACTTAATTATCCTTAATCAACAATCCTTCCTTTCTTAATCCTTAATTCTTAATCCCTAACCCTAATCCCTAATCCTTAAAGAGACTCTACTTCCTCTTTTCCTTCTACATCTTCTTCATCTTCTTCTTCTTCTTCTTCTTCTTCTTCCTCTTCTTCCTCATCTTCCTCTTCTTCCATATCTTCCTCTTTTTCTTCTTTTTCTACTTTTTCTTCTTCTTCCTTCTCTTCCTTTTCTTCTACTGCTTCTTCTTATTCCACTTTTCTTCCTCTTCTTCGTTGCAATCTTCTTCCTCCTCCTCATCTTTTTCCTGCTTCTTCTTCTTCTTCTTATTCTTCTCCTTATTCTTCCTCTCCTTCCTCTTCTTTTTCATTCTCTCATTCAATCTCTCTTCATTTTCTACATCTTCTTCTTCTTCTTCTAATACTAACTCTAATTCTTCTTTGTCTTCTTCTTCTCTTCTTCTTCATTTTTCACTTCTTCTCTTCTTTGTGTACCTCTTCTTCTTTTTTTAATCTTCTTCTTTGTCTACTTATTCCTCTTTTTCTACTTCTTAACCTTCTTCTCCTTTTTCTTCTACTTACTCTTCTCCTTCTTCTTTTTCATCTTCTTCTTCTTCTTCTTCTTCTTTGTCTTCTTCTTCTTCTTCTTCCTCCTCTTCCTCCTCTTCTTCTTCTTCCTCTTATTCTTATTCTTACACTTCTTCTTCTTCTTCTTATTATTATTTTGATTCTTCTTCCTCTTCTTCATCTGCCTCTTCTTCTTTTTCTTCTTCTTCTACTTCTTGCTCTTGTTCTTCTACTTCTTCCACTTCTTCTTCTTCTACTTTTTACTCTATTTCTTCCTCTTCCTCTTGTTTTTATTCTTATTCGTTGTCTTCTTCTTCTTCTTCATCATCTTCTACTTCTTCTTTTTGCTCTTCTTCTTCCTCTTCTTTCTCTTGTTCTTCTTCCTCTTCTTTCTCTTGTTCTTCTTCCTCTTCTTCTTCTTCTTCTCTTCTTCTTTTCCTTTTTCTTCATCATCTTCTACTTCTTTTTCTTCCTCTTCTTTTTCTTCTTCTATTTTTACTTTTTCCTCTTCTTCTACATCTTCTGCTTCTCCTTCCTCTTCTTCGTCTTCTTCTTCTTCTCTTTCTACTTCTTCTTCTTCTTCCCTTTCTGTTTCTTCTACTACTTATTCTTTTCCTTCTAGTTCTTCTTCTTCTTGTTCTTCTATTTGTTCTTCTTATTCCTCTTTTTCATCTTCTTCATCTTTTCTTCTTCTTTTATTCTTATTCTTCTTCTTCTTCTTCTTCATCTTCTTCTTCTTCTTCTTTTGTCACCTCTTCTTCTTCTTCACCATCATCTTCTTCTTCTTCTACCTCCTCACCTTCTTCTCCTTCTTATTCCTATTGTTCTCCATCTTCATCTTCTTCTTCTTCTTCTTTTTCATCTTCTTCTTCTTCTTCTTCTTCTTCCTCCTCCTCCTCTTGTTATCCTCCTTCTTCTTCTTCTTCTTCTTTTACTCTACTTCTTCTTCTTCTTCTTCTACCTCATCTTTTGCTTCTTCTTCCTCTTCTTCCTCTTCTTCTTCTTCTTCTTATTCTTTTTCTTCTTGTTCTTCTTCTTCTTCCACTTCTACTTCTTCTTCTTCTTTTACTTCCTCCCCTTCTTTTTCTAGTTCTTCTTCTTCATCATCTTCATCTTCCCCTTCTTCTTCTTCCTCCTCCTCTTCTTCTTCTTCGTCTTCTTCTTCTTCTTCTTCTTCTTCTTCTTCTTCTTTTTCTTTTTCCTCTTCTTCTCATTCTTACACTTCTTCTTCTTCCTCTTCTTCTTCCTCTTCTTTCACTTCTTCTTCTTCCTCTTCTTCATCAACTTCTTCTACTTCCTCATCCACTCCTTCTCCTTCTTCTTCTTCTTCCTCCTCTTCTTCATCTTCCTCCTCATCTTCTTCTCCTTCTCTTACCTCTTCTTCCTCATCTACCTTTGGTTCTTCTTCTTCTTCTTTGTACTCCTTAATCCTTACTTCCTAATCCTTAATCCTTAATCCTTAAACCCTTAGCCCTAATTGTTAATCCATAATCCCTAGTCCTTATTTCCTAAACTTTAATCCTTAATCAGTCACACCTATTCCCTAATCCCTCCCTCCTGACCCTTAATCCCTAATCCCTTACTCCTAATCGCAAAATCCTAAACCATCTCTTGTTTCTCTTCTTCTTCTGGTTCCTCTTCTTCCCTAACTTCCTCTTCTTCTTTTTGTTCTTCTTCTTCTTCTTCATTTTCTTCTCTTTCTTCTTATTCTCGTTCTTCTTCTTCTTCTTCCACTTCTTCTTTTTATTCTTCTTTTTCTTTTTCTTCTTTTTTATTTTCTTCTTCTCCTCCTTCCTCTTCTTCTTCCTCCTTCTCTTCTATGTCTTTTTCTCCTTCTTTTCTTGCTCTTCTTCTGCCTCTTCTTCGTTTCTACTTCTTCCACTTCTTCTTTTTCCTTTTTTTTCTTCTTCTTGTTATTTTTATTCTTATTCTTCTTCTTCTTCTTCTCCCTTTTCTTCTTCTTCCTCTTCTTCTTCTTCTTCAAGTTCTTCTATTTCTTCTTCTTCTTCTTCCTCCTCTTTTCCTACTACTACTTCTTCTTCTTTTTTTGCCTATTTCATTTCTTTTTCATCTTCATCTTCTTCTTCTTCTTCTTCTTCTTCTCATTCGTGTTTTTCTTCTTCTCTTTTTGTTCTTCTTCTTCTTCTTCTTCTTCTTCTTCTTCTTCTACCACTTCTTCTTTTTCTTCTTCATCATCTTCTTCTTCTTCTTCTTCTTCTTCTTTTTTCTCTTCATCTTCCTCTTCTTATTCTTCTTCTTTTCCTTCTTCTTCTTCCTCTAGTACTTCTTCACCTTCTTCTCCTCCTTCTTCTTACACTTCTTCTTCTTCTTCCTTTTTCATCTTCTTCTTCTTTTTCTTTTTTTACTTATTTTACTACTTCTTCTTTCTCCTCCTCTCCTTTTTCCTCCTCTACTTCTTCATTTTCTTCCTCTTCTTCTTCTTCTTCCTCCTCTTCTTCCTATTCTTCCTCTTCTTCCACTTCTTCTTCTTCCTCTTCTTCCTCTTCTTCTAAAACTTCTTCCTCTTCTTCTTCTTTTTCTTCCTTTTCTTCTTGTTCTTGTTCTTCTTTTGCTTCTTCTTCTTCCTCTTCCACTTCTTCTTCTTCGACTTGTTCTGGTTTTTCTTCTTCTTCTTCTTCATCTTAATCCAATTGTTTTTCTTCTTCTTCCACTTCTCCTTCTACCTTTTCTTCCTCCAATTCTTTCTCTTCTTCTTCTTCTTCTTCTTCTTCTTCCTCTTCTTCTTCTTCTTCCTCTTCTTCTTCTTCTTCTTCTTCTAAAAGTTCTTCCTCTTCTTCTTTTTCTTCCTTGTCTTCTTGTTCTTGTTCTTCTTTTGCTTCTTCTTCTTCTTTTTCTTCTTCCTCTTCCACTTCTTCTTCTTCGACTTCTTCTGGTTTTTCTTCTTCTCCTTCTTAATCTAATTCTTTTTCTTCTTCTTCCACTTCTTCTACCTCTTCTTCTTCCAATTCTTTCTCTTCTTCTTCTTCTTCTTCTTCCTCTTCTTCTTCTAAGTCTTTTTCCATTTAGTTTTTCCTCTTCTACTTCTTTTTTTTCTCCTTCTCCTCGATCTTCTTCTTCTAGTTCTTTCTCTTTATTTTCTTATTCTTCTTCTTCTTCATCTATTTTGAGTTAATTTTTTTCTTCTTATTCTTATTCTTATTCTCATTCTCATTCTTCTTCTTTTTCTTCTTCATCATCATAATCTTCTTCTTCTTCTACGACTTCTTCTTCCTCTTTTTTTCTCTAATCATCAATCCATTCCAAATCCCTACTATTCAATCCTTAATTTGTAATCCCTAATCCCTAATCTTTATGCTTATTTCTTATTCCCTTATCCCTACTCCCTAATCCCCATGTCTAAACTCTAATCTCTAATTACTAATCTATAATCTCCAATCCTTAGTTATAAATCTCTAATCACTAATCCTTTTTCCTTGATGCCTAATCCCTAATCTCACCCTCCCTAAGCCCTAATACCTAATCAGTCACTTCTTTATTTTCTTCTTTTACTTCTTATTCTCCTTCTTCTTCTTCTTCTTCCACTTCCTCTTCTTTCTCTTCTTCTTCTTCTTCTACCTCATCTTCTCCTTCTTCTTCTTCTTCCTCTTCTTCCTCTTCTTCCTCTTCTTCATCATCCTCTGCTTTTACTTCTTCTTACTATTCTTCTTCTTCTTCGTCTTCTACCTTTTCCTCTTCTTCTTCTTCTTCTTCTTCTTCCTCTTTTTCATCTTCTTCTTCTTCTTCTTTGCCTTCTTCTTCCTCTACCCTTTTTCCTCTACTTCTTCTTCTTCTTCTTCTTCTTCTTCGTCTTCTTCTTCTTCTTCTTGTTCTTCTGCTTCTTCTTCTTCTTTTTTTTCTTTTACATCTTCTTCTTCTTCTCTGTCTTTTTCTTCTTTCTCCTCCCCTTTTTCTTCTAGTTCATCTTCTTCTTCTTCTTCATAATTTCTTCTTCACTTCTTTTATTTCTTCTTCAACATCTTCCTCTTCTTCTTCTTCCTATTTTTCTTTTTCCTCTTCATCTTCTTCTTCTTCCACTACTACTACTACTTCTTCTTATCCTTCTTCATCTTCTTACTCTTCCCCATCTTCTTCTTCTTCTTCTTCCCCTTCGTTCTTTTCTTCTTCTGTTTCTTTTTCTTTCTCTTCTTCTTCTTGTTCTTGTTCTTCTTTTTTTTCTTCTTCTCCTCCTCCTCCTCCTTCTTGTTCTTCTCTTCTCTTTCTTCTTCCTCTTCTTCTTCTTCTTCTTCAGCTTCTTCTTCTTCTTCTTCTTCCTCTTATCCTTCGTCTTCTTTCTTCTCTTAGTCTTCATTTTCTTCTTCCACTTCTTCTTCTTCTTTTACTTCTTTCACTTCTTTTTTTTCTTCTTCTTATACCCTAATCCCTAATCCATGATGCCTAGTACATAAACCTTAATGTCTTATCATTATTCCTCAATAATCCCTATTCCCTAATACCTAATCCTTAATTCCTAATCCCTAATCATTAATCTTTATTACCTAATCCTTGATCCATAATCATTAATCATAAATACATGTCCACATAATCTTTAATCCCTAACCTCAAATCTAAAATCCTGTATGCTAAATTGCTAATCTCTGATCTCTAATCTTTAATCCCAAATTCGTAGTCCATAATCCCTAATGCATAATCCCTTATCCTTAATTCTTAATCTTTAGTGCCTAATTCTTCATCCCTAGACTCTATTCTTTGAGCCTATTCCTTAATCCTTAATCCCTAAGCCCCAATCCCTAATCCATAAACCCTAAAACTAATCACTAATCCAAAATCAATAATTCTAGAACCTTAAACCATAATCCCTAATCTCTAATCCTTAACCCTAAATTCTTAATCCATCTTTAATCCCAAATCATAAATCCATAATACATAATCTTTAAGCCATTCCTCCCTAATTCATAATCTATTTTCTTCTTTCTTCTTTGTCTTCTTCTTATGCTTCTTATTCATATTCTTCTACATCTTCTTTTTCTTCTTCTTGTTGTTGTTCTTCTTCTACTTCTCATTTTTCTTCTTTTCTTTCTTCTTACTCTTCTACTTTTATTTCTTCTTCTTCTACTTATTCTTCTTCTTCTTCTCTTATTCTTTTGCTTATTCTACTTCCACTTCTTCTCTTTTTCTTCCTCTTCTTCTTCTTGTTCTTCCTCTTCTTCACTTCTTCTTCTTTTTCCTCATCTTCTTCTTCGTCTTCTTTGTCTTCTTCATCTTGTTCTTCTTCTTCTTGTTCTTGTTCTTCTTTTTTTTTCTTCTTCCTCTCCTCCTCCTCCTCCTCCTTCTTCATCTCCTCTCCTCCTTCTTCCTTTTCTTCTTCTTCTTCTTCTTCTTCTTTAGCTTCTTCTTCTTCTTCTTCCTCTTATCCATCTTCTTCTTTCCCTTTCTCTTCTTTTTCTTCTTCCACTTCTTCTTCTTCTTCTCCTTCTTCTTCTTCCTCTTCTTCTTTTTCTTTTTTTTAATCTTTAATCCCTAATCAATAATCCCAAATACCTAATCCTTAATCTATAACCCTTTATTCTTCCCTCACTAATCATTATTCCATTAATCCCTAATCTCTAATCTCTAATCCCTATACCCTAATCCCAAATCCTTAATCTCTAAACATAAATCCTTTATCTGTAATGCCTAATCGTTAATCCTTAACTCGTAATCCTTAAACTATAATCTGTAATCCCGAATCCTTAATCCATAATCCCTAATCTCTAATCCCTGTTCTCCTATCCCCTATCAATAATCCATAAACCTTAATCCCTAATGTCTTATCCTTAATCCTTAATCAATAATCCCTAATCTTTATTACTTAATCTATTAATCTCTAATCCCTTATCTTCAATCTATAATCATTAATCGCTAATCTATAATCCCTAATAACTAATCTCTAATCTCTAATCTGTACTCCCTAATCCCTATTCACAAATCCTTAATGCTTGCATCTGTAATCCCTTATATCTCAAATCATTAGTCCCTAATCCTTATTTTCTAATCCCTTGTCCCCAAACCCTATTCTATTAGCCCTATTCCCAAATCCCTCATCCATCATCCTTTATCTCTAATCCTTTTAACCTAACCCTAATTCCTATTTCTTAGTCTCTAAACCTTAATTTTTAATCCTTAATCATCAATTCCTCTTCTTCCATTTCTTCCCTTTCCTCTTCTTCTTCTTATCTTCTTCTTCTTCTTCTTCTTCTTCTTCTTCTTCTTTTTGTTCTTATTCATCTTCTACTTCTTCTTCTATATCTTCTTCTTCTTTTCCTTCTTCTTCTTGTTTTTCATCTTCATCATCATCATCATCTTCTTCTTCTTCTTCTTCATCATCTTCTTCTTCTTCCTCGTCTTCTACTCCCTCTTCTTCCTCTTCTTCCTTTTCTTCTTTTTCCTCTTCGTCTTCCTTCTACCTCTTCGTCTTCTTCTACTTCTTCATCCTCTTTTTCCTCTTCTTCCTCTCCATCATTGGCCTCTTCTTCTTCTTCTTTTTATTCTTCTTCTTGCCCTTCTTCTTCCTCTTTTTCCTCCTCCTCCTCTTCTTCTTCTTCTTCTTCTTCCTCCTCCTCTTCTTCTTCTTCTTCCTCTTCATCTTCATCTTCTTCCTCTTCTTCATCATCATCATCATCTTTTTCTTCTTCTTCTTCTTCTTCTTCCTCCTCCTCCATCATCATCATCATCTTCTTCTTCCTCTTTCTTATTTCTTCTTCCTTCTTCCTTCTTCATTCCTCATTCCTTCTTCCTTCTTCCTTCTTCCTTCCTTCTTCGTTCTTCCTCTGTCCTTGTTCCTTCTTCATTCTTCCTTTTTCTTTCTTTTTTCCTCTTTCTTCTTTCTTCTTTCTACTTTCTTTTTTCTTTTTTCTTGCTTCATCTTCTTTCTTTCTTCTTCTTTCTTTCTCCTTCTTCTTCTTCTTCTTCTTCTTCTTCTTTCTTCTTCTTCTTCTTCTTCTTCTTCTTCTTCTTCTCCTACTTCAACGTAATCCTTAATCTCTTATCCCATCTATCTCTAATCCCTTATTTGTAATCCCTAATCTCTTCCACTTTAATGTTTAATCCATAAGGCCTAATCCCAAAGCCCAAATCCGTAGTCCCTAATTACCAAATCTCAAAGCCCAAACCTTTAATACCATATCTATCCTTATTCTATAATCCATAATCCCTAATCCCTAAACCCTAATGTCTTGTCCCTATTCCTTAATCGCTAATCCATAATCCTTAATCGCTAATCCTTATCGCTAATCCTTAATCCCTAATACCTAATCCCTAATCTCTAATTCCTGATCCCTAATCATTAATACCTACTCCCTAATTCTTAATCCATAATTCTTAATCATAATTACCTATCCTCATAATATCTAATCCCTAATCTCTAATCTAAAATCCCATATCTTGAATCGCTAATCTTTGATCTCTAATCTTTAATCCCAAATCTCTAATCCATAATCCCTAATGCATAATCCCTTATCCCTAATCCTTAATCCTTAGCCATTAATCCTAAATCCATGATCTATATTTCCTATTTCTTTAATCGTTAATCCCAAATCCTTAATCCCTAATTCTTAATCCCTAGACTCTATTCCATAAGCCCTATTCTTTAATCACTAATCCCTAAGCACTAGTCCCTAATCTATAAACCCTAAAATGAATAGCTAATCCTAAATAAATAATTCCTAGACTCTAAACTTTAATCCCTAATCTCTAATACTCAACCTCAAATTCCTAATACATCTTTAATCCCAAATCATAAATCCAAAATACAAGATCTTGAAGCCATCCCTCCCTTATTCATAAACTATTTTCTTCTTTTACTTCTTATTCATATTCCTCTACTTCTTCTACTTCTTCTTCTTATTATTATTCTTCTTCTTCTACTCCCTCTTTTTTCTTCTTTTCTTTCTTCTTCCTCTTCTAATTCTATTTCTTCTTCTTCTTCTTCTTCTTCTTCTTCTCTTCTTCTTCTTCTTCTCTTATTCTTCTACTTCTTCTTCCTCCTCTTCTTTTTCTTTTTCTTCTTCTTCTTCTTCTTCATCTTCTTCTTCTTCTTCTTCTTTTTCCTCGTCATCCTTTTCCTTCTTCTCCTTCTCCTTACCATCTTCTTCTTCCTCTTCTCCTTCTTCTTTTTCATGAACTTCATCTTCTTCTTCTTCTTCTTCCTTCGATCCTTCTTCTCCTTATTCTTCTCTTTCTTCTTCTTCTTCTTCTTCTTCTCTTTCTTGTTCTTCATAATACTTAATCCCTATTTCTTAATCCCTACACCTTAATCCCTCCCTACCTTTTCTTTTATTACAAATATTTAATATGTAATTCCTAATCCATCTTTTCTTAATATCTAGTCCTTAATCCCTAATCTCTAATCCTTTAGCTTAATCCATAATCCCTGATCCTTAACCTCTAATCCTTAATTCATCATTAATCCCTAATACATAAGCCTTAATCCTTAATCTTTGATCCTTAAACCTTGATCCCTAATGCCTAATAACTAATCTATAATCCATAATCCCTAATCACAAACCTCTAATCCTTAATCTCTAATTCTTAATCCCTAATCACAAATCCCTCATCCTAATCATAATCACTTAATCTTCAATTCCTAATCCTTAATCTCTAATTCATAATTTTGAATCCAAATCTCTAATCATTAATCTCTAATCTTTAATCCATAATCTCTATTCTCTAATTCGTAATATCTAATCCTAAATCCTTAATACTTTATCCTTATCATGTAATCCCTTAATTCCTAATCCCTAATTATTAATCTCTTCAGCCCAAATCCTTAACCCTAATCTCTTATCCCTAATCCTTAATCCCGAATTCCTTTTACTTATTCCTCAATCCCTAATCCTTAATTCCTAATCCTTAATCCCTAACCCTTAATCCTTGATTTATAATCCTTAATCCCTAACACCTAATCTTATATCCCTCCAACCTTAATCCTTAATCCTTAATCCCCAATCACTAACCTTTAATCCTTAATCACTTCTTATACCTCTTCTTTTTCATTTACATCTTCTTCCTCTTCTTCTTCTTCTTCTACTACTACTTCTTCTTCCTCCTCTTCTTCTTTTTCTTCTTCTTCTTCCTCTTAATCTTCCTCTTCTTCTTTATCTTCTTCTTCTTCTTCTTCTTCTTCTTCTTCTTCTACCTCTTCTTCCTTCTCTTCTTATTCTCCTTGTTCTTTTTCTCTAATTTCTTCTTTTCTTGTTTTTCTTCCTTCTCTTCTTCTTTCTCTTCTTCTTCTTTTTCTTCTTCTTACTATTAATATTATTATTATTTTATTTCTTCATCTTTTTTTTCTTATTTTTCTTATTCTTCTACTTCTTCTTCTCTTTCTCCTTCTTCTTCTTCTTCTTCTTTTCTTTCTCCTTCTTCTTCTTCTTCTCCTCCTCCTTATCTCTTCTCCTTCTCCTTTTACTTCTCCTCCTTTTACTTCTCCTTCTTATTCTTCATCTCCTTCTCCTCATCCACCTCCTCCCACTACTTCTTCTTGTTCTTGTTCTTCTTCTACTACTTCTTTCTTCTTTCATCTTTGTTCTTTCTTCTTCCATCTTCCTTCTTCCTTCAACCTTCATTCCCCCTTAATTCTTTCTTCCTTCTTCCATCTTCTTTCTTTCTTCTTTTTTCTTTATTCCTCTTCCTCTTCCTCTTCTTCTTCTTGTTATTCTTATTCTTCCTACTCATCTTCTACTTCTTTGTCCTTCTTCATCCTTAATCCCTAATCTATAATCCATAATTAATAATTCATAATCCCTAATCCTTAATATGTTATACTCAATCTCTAATCCCTAACCTTTAATCACTAATCCATATTCTGTAATCCTTCAACCTTAATCTCAAATACCTAACCCTTAATCCTAAATCCCCAATCACTAATATCTAATCCCTAATGCCTATTCCTTATTCCATAATCTTTAATTCTAAATCTCTAATCTTTAATAATTAATCTTTTAATCCTTAATCCCAAATCTATAATCCTTAATCATTAATCCTTTCATCCTTAATCCTTAATTCTCAATCCTTAATCCCTAATTCATGTTACTTATTCCTCAATTCTAACTTCCTAATCTATAATCCTTAATCCCTAAACCCTAATCCCAAATTGCAAATCCCTAATCCTTAATCCATAACCCTAATGCCTAATACACAATCTTTGGCTCCCTAATCCTGAATCCCTAATACTTAATCTCTAATCCCTAATCCCACCCTCTTAATCTGTAACCTATAATCCCTAATCCCTCCATCCTTAATTTGTAATCCCTAACCCTTCTCTTCTTCTTCCTCTCTTCTTTCTCTAGTTCCTCTTCTTCTTCCTATTCTTCTTCTTCTTCTTCAAGTATTTCTTTTTCTTCTTCTTCTTCTTCTTCATTTTCTTCTTTGTCTTCCTCTTCTTCTTCTTCTCCTTCTTCTTCTTCAATTTCTTCTTCTTTTTCTTCTTATTCCTCTTCTTCTTCCTCTTGTTCTTCTTCCTCTTCTTCTTCGCCATCATCATCATCTTCATCTTCTTCTATTTCTTCTTCTTCTTCTTCTATTTCTTCTTCTTCTTCTTCTTCAGCTTCTTCTTCTTCTTCTTCTTCTTTGCTTTATCTTTCTCCTTCGCTTTCTTCTTCCCTTTATCCTTCTCTTGCTCATTCTCCATCTACTTGTCCTTCTCCTTCTCCTTCTCCATCTCCTTCTCCTCCTCCTTCTACTCCTTCTCCTCATCCTTCTTCTCCTTATCCTTCTCCTTGTTTTTCTTGTTCATCTTCATCATCTTCTTTTTTTTTCTTCTTTCTTCGTTCATCTTTCTTCTTTCTTCTTTCTTTTTTCTACTTCCTTCTTCCTTCTTCATTCTTCCATCATCCTTCCTTCTTCCTTCTTCCTTCTGCCTTCCTTCTTCCCTCTTACTTCTTCCTTCTTCTTTCTTCCTCCTTCTCTTTTCTTTCTCTTCTTCTTCCTCTTCTTCACCATCTACTTCTTCCTCTTTTTTTTTCCTATTTTTCTTCTCCTTTCTTCTTCTTGCATCCTTCTTTCTCCTTCCTTCTTCTCTCTCCCTAATCCTTAATTCCTAATCCCTAATCAATAATCCTTAAACCCTAATCCTTAGGCTATAACTAATCTTAATTTCTTAATCTTTAATCTCTAACCTTTAATCCCTAATCTCTAATCCCTAAAATCTAATCCCTAATCCTTAATTCCTAATTCTTAATCACTAATCCTTAATCACAAATCCTTAATCCTTAATCCCTAATCGTTAACCTCTAATGCTAATGCTATTTCAATAATCTCTAATCCTTAATCTCTAACCTTTAAACCGAAAACCTACATCCCTAACCACAAATCTCTAATACTTAATCCTTATTCTCTATTCCTTAATCTCCAATCCTTAATCCCTAATCTTTAATAATTAATCCTCAAACTCCCAATTCCTAATCTCTAATCCCTAATTATTAATCCTTTCCTTTAATCCCTTATTCCTAATCCATAAATCCTAATCTCTAATCTCTAATCCCTATTACTTAATCCTTAATCCCTACTCTCAAATTCTTAATACTAAATCCCTAAATCAAATCCCTAATTGCTAACTCCCAAATCTCTAATCCCTAATCACTAATCCCTAATCCCTAATCTGTCCATCCTGAATCTTTAATCTGTATTCTTCGATACCTTATCTCTAATCCTTCATTCCTTAGTCCCTAATCCCTAATCCTTAACTTTTTATCCTTAATCCCTAACCCATCTCTTCTGACTCTTATTTTCTTCTTCTTCTTCTTCTTCTTCTTTTATTCATTTTATTGCTTTACTTCTTCCTTTTCTTCTTCTTCTTCTTCTTCTTCTCCTTCTCCTTCTACTTCTTCTTCTCCTTCTACTACTCTTAGTCTTTCTCCTTCTCCTTCTCCTTCTACTTCTCCTTCTCCATCTCTTTCTCCTTCTCTTCTCCTTCTCCTTCTCCTTCTCCTTCTCCTCCTCCTTCTCCTAGTCCTCCTTCTCCATCTCTAACTTTACTTTTTCTTCTTCTTCTTCTTCATCATCTTCTTTCTTTCTTTCTTTCTTTCTTCTTTCTTCTTTTTTCTTCCTTCTTCCTTCTTCCTTCCTTCATCTTCCATCTTCTTCACTCCTCCTCTTCTTCTCCCTCTTCCTCTTCTTCTTCTTCTTCTTCTTCTTCCTTTTCTTCTTCCTCCTCCTCTTCTTTCTTTCTTTCTTTCTTCTTTCTTCTTTTTTCCTTCTTGATTCCACCATCTCCCTAGTCCCTAATCCAGAATCCCTAATCCTTAATCACTAATCCATCCTTAATCTTTAACCACTAAACACTTATCCTTAATCTCTAATCTTTAAATGGTAATCCAAAATACCTAATCCCTAATTCCTAATCTATAATCCATAATCCCTAATCTCAATCCTTAACCACTATTGACTAATCCTTAATCCATAATCCTTAATCTCTAATACTAATCCTAATCCTTAATCTATAATCCCTAATCTTTAATCTATAATCTTGAATCTTGCATCACTAATCTCTAATCTTTAATCTTTAATCTTTAATCCCTAATCCCTATTCTCTAGTCCTTAATCTCTAACCCTAAAACCCTAATCCCTAATTCCTAATCCTTAATAATTATTCTCTTAATTCTTAATGCCTAATCTCTAATACTTAATCATTAATCCCTTAATACTTAGTCTTTAAACTCTAATCAGTAATGCTTAATCCCTAATCCCTAACCTCTAATCTCTACTACTTATTCCCTAGTCCCTACTCACTAATCCTTAATCCCTAATTACTAACTCCCAAATCCTTAATTGCCAATCTTTAATCCTAAATCCCAACATCCTAAATTCTTAATCCATATTCCCATATACCTAATCCCTAATCCTTCATTCCTTAATCCCTAATCCCTAACCTCTAATCTCTAATCTCTAATCCATCTCTTCTACCTCTTCTTTATCAATGTCTTCTTCTTCTTCTTCTTTCTTATCTTTCTCTACTTCTTGTTCCTCTTCTTCCTCATCTTTCGCTTCTTCTTCTTCTTCTTCTTCATCTTCCACTTCTTGTTCTTCTTGTTCTTCTTCCTCTTCTTCTTCTTCTACTATTACTACTACTACTGCTAAGACTTCTTCATCATCTTCTTTTTCCTCTTCTTTTTCTTCTTCTACTTCTTTTCTTCTCATTCTTCTTCTTATTCTTCTTCTTCTTCTTCTTCCTCTTATTCTTCCTCTACTGGTTTTTGTTCTTCCTTTTCTTCCTCTTCTTTCCCTTTTTTTCTTCTGCTTCTTCTCCTTCATCTTCTTCTTCATCGTCCTCTTTTATTTCTTCTTCTTCTTCTTCTTCTTCTACTCCTTTTCCTTCTTCTTCTTCTACTAATACTTTTTCATCTACGACTTACTCTTCTTTCTCTTCTTCTTCTTCTTCTTCTTCTTCCTCTTCTATTTCTAGTTCTTCTTCTTCTAGTGCTTCTTTTCGTTCTTATTTTTCTTCTTGTTCTTCTTCTTCTACTACTTCCTCCTCTTGTACTTCTTCTTCTTCCTCTCCATATATTACTTCTTCTTCTTCTTCTTCATCTTCTTCCTCTTCTTCCTCTTCTTCTTCTCATACTTCTTCTCCTACTCCTCCATCTCCTTCTCCTTATCCATCTCCATTACCTTCACCTACCCCTCCTTCTCCTTCTCCTTCTCCTTCTCCTCCATCTCCTCCTCCTCCTTCTCCTTCTTTTTCTTCATCTTACTTGGATATTTCTTATTTCTTATTTCTTATTTCTTTTTCCTTCCTCCTTCCTCCTTTCTTCTTTTTCCCTCCCTTCTTCTTCCCTTTTCCTTCTTCCTTCTTCCTTCTTTTTTCTTTCTTTCTTCTTCTTTCTTCGTTCATCCTTCTTCCTTATTCTTTCTTCCTTCTTCTTTCCTCTTTCTTCTTCTTTCTTGTTCTTTTCTTTTTCTTCTTTCTTTCTTCTTCTTTCTTTGTTCTTCTTCATCTTTTTCTTTCTTCTTCTTCTTCTTCTTCTCTTCTTTATCTTCTTCTTCCACTTCTTCTTTTTTTCCTCTTCTTCTTCCTTCTTCTTCTTCTTCCTTCTCCCTTATCCTTAATCCATAATTCCTAATCCCTAATTTATCCTTAATCCTTAATCCCTAATTCCAAATCCTTAATCCCTAATCTCTATTCTCTAATCTCTAATCTCTAAACCTTAATCCCAATACCTAATTTCTAATCCTTAATTTTTGGTTTATAATCTATAATATCTAATCCTTATTTTGTAATCCATAATAACAAATTTCTAATCCTTAATCTTTAATCCTAATCCTAATCTTGATTTCTTAATCTCTAATCTCTAATTTCTAATCTCTAATATCTAACAATAATTCCCAAATCCCTAATTGCCAATCTCTAATCCTTAATGCTTAATCCCAAATCTCTAATCCTTAGTCTTTAATCTTTAATTTAAAATGCCTAACATTTAATCGGTCCATCTTTAGTCACTAACACCTAATCTTGAATTCCAATCCCTCCCTTCCTAATCTTTAATCTACATTCCTAAATCCCTAATCTCTCCCTCCCTAATCCCTATTGATAATTATAATCTCTTAATCTCAAATCCCTAATTTCTAATTCCTAATCCCAAATGATAAATCCCAATTCCCTAATCACTAATCTCTAATCCCTAATCCTTAATTAATAATCACTTCATCTCTAATCCTTAATCCATAATCCCAATTACTTATTCCTTAATCCCAACTCTCTAATCCCTAATCCTTAATCTCTAAACCCTAATCCTTCATTACTAATCCATAATCCCTAATCTCTAATCTCTAAACTCTAATCCCTAATCTTTAATCTCTAACACCTACACTATAATCCCTCCCTCCTTAATCCTAAATTCCTAACCCTTAATCCCTAATCCATCTCTTCTTCCTCTTCCTTTTCTTCTTCTTTCTCTTCTTCTTCCTCTTCTTCGTCTTCTTCCTCCTCTTCTTCTTCTTCTTCCTAATCATCTTCTTCTTTTTTCTCCTCTTCTTCCTCAACTTCCACTTCTTCTTCTTCTTCTTCTTCCACTTCTTCTTCTTCTTCTCCTTCTTCTACATTGTTTTCTACTTTTCTTGTTCTTCTTCTTCCTCTTCTTCTTCATCTTCTTAATTTTCTTCTTCTTCCTCTTTCTCTTCTTCTTGTTCTTGTCCTTCTTCTTCTTCTTCTCCTTCTCCTTCTTCTTCTCCTCCTTAAACATCTCTTAGTCATTCTCCTTCTCCTTCTCCTTCTTCCTTTCCATCTCCATCTTCTTATTGTTCTCCTTCTCCTCCTTCTCCCTGTCCTCCTCTTTCTTCTTCTTCTTCTTCTTCTTTGTCTTCTTGTTCTTCTTCTTCTTCTTCTTTATTCTTTATTCTTTCTTCTTTCCTTTTTCTTCTTTCTTCTTTGTTCTTCTTCTTTGTTCTTCCTTCTTCCTTCTTCTTTCATCTTTCCACCTTCCTTCTTCCTTCGTCCTTCTTTCTTCCTTCTTCTTTCTCTTTCTTCTTTCTTCGTTCTTCTTTCTTCTTTATTCTTCCACTTTGCCTTCTTGTTCTTCTTCTTTTATATTCATCTTCTTCCTTATTTCTTCTTCCTTCTTCCTTCTTCTTTTTTCCTTCTTCTTCCTTCTTGCTTCTTTTTTCTTTCTTCTTCCTTCTTCCTTCTAGCTTTTCCTTCATCCCTAATCTATAATCCTTAATCCTTTATCCTAAATCCCTAATCCATTCTTAATCCCTAAGACTAAATCCTTAATACCTAATCTCTATTTCCTAATCTCCAAACTCTAAACTCTAATACCTAATACATAATTCCTAATCCTTAATCATTAATCTATAATCCATAATATGTAATCCCTAATTTCAAATCCACAATCTCTAACTTTAATCACTAATAATTAATCACCAATCCCTTATCCTAATCCTAATCCCTTAATCTCTAATCCCTAATCCTTAATCCCAAATATCTAATACTAATCATGAATCCCAAATCCCTAATCCATAATCCCTAATCCTAAATCACTAATCTTTAACAGTTAATCCTTAAGTTTTAATCTTTAATCCTTAATTATTAATCACTTCATCCCTAATCCTTAATCCCTATTACTTATTCTCTAATCTCTTCTCTCTAGTCCATAATCCTTAATCTCTTAACCCTAATCCTTAATTGCTAATCCATAAACTTTAATCCATAAAACCTAATCCTTAATTATTAATCCCTTCATACCTAATCCCTAATCCTTAATCCTTAGTCCATAATCCTAATTACTTATTCCTTAATCCCTACTCCCTTGTCTGTAATCCTTAATCTCTAAACCTGAATCCTTAATTACTAATCCCTAATCCCTAATCCTTAATCATTAATTTTTTCATCCCTAAACCTACTCCCTAATCTATACTTAATCAATAAACCTTAATCGTTAATTATTAATCCACAATTTCAAATCTCTAATCTCTTCCTTAATCCTTAATGCCTAATACTTAATCTCTCCCTACTTAATCCCTAATCTCAAATACCTAATCTTGAATCCATAATCCACAATCCCTCTCCCCCTAATTTATAATTTGTATTACCAAATCTTTAATTCCTTACTCCTTAATCCCTAGTCATTCATCTCTAGTCCCTAATCCTAACTATAATCACATAATCTCTAATCCTTAATCCCTAATCTCTAATTTGTAATCCATTATCCTGAATCCCTAATCACAAATCTCTAATCCTTCATCT
>JAIUJO010001500.1:50000-55000 GCA_023846275.1 Vanilla planifolia | reverse complement strand
TCTTCTTCTTCTCCATCTCCTTCTTTTCAATCTTCTTCTTCTTCTTCTTCTTCTTCTATTTCTTCTTCTTCCCTTCTTCTTCTTCTTCTTCTTCTTCTTATTCTTCTTCTTCTTCTTCTTCTTCCTTTTCTTCTACTTGTTCTTCTTTTTCTTCTTCTTCTTTGTCTTCTTCTTCTTCTTCTCCCTGTTCTTCTTCCTCTTCTTCTTCCTCGACTTGTTTCTCTTATTTTTCTTCTTCTTCTTCTTCTTCTTCATCTCCTACTTGTTCTTTTTCTTCTTCTTCTATTTCCTTTCTTCTTCTTCTTTTTGTTCTCCTTCTTTCCAATCTTCTTCTTCTTCTACTATTTCTTCTTCTTCTTCTTCTTCTTCTTCTTCTTATTCTTCTACTTATTCCTCTTTTTCTTCTTTTCTTCTTATTCTTCTTCCTGATCTTTATCATCTTCTTCTTCTTCTTCTTCTTCTTCTCCTCCTTCTTCTTCTTCTTCTTCTTCTTTTTCTTCTTGTTATTATTCTTCTTCTTCTTCCTCTTTTTCTTCTTCTTCTTCTTCCTCTTTTTCTTCTTCTTCTTCTACTTCTTTCTCTTGTTCTTCTACATCTTCCCCTTCTTCTTCTGCTTCTAATTCTTCTTGTTCTTCTTCTTCCACTTCTTCTTCTTCTTCTTCTTCTTCTTCTTCTTCTTTTACCTCTGTTTATTATTCTTCTTCTTCTCTTCTTCTTCTTCTTCGTTTTCTTCTTTTTCTTCTTCCTCATCTTCCTCTTATTCTTCTTTCTCTATTTCTTTCTCTTCTTCTTCTTCTTCTCCTTATCCTTCTCTTATACCTCCTTCTCGTTCTCCTCTTCCTCTTTTTCCTTCACCTTCTTCTTCTTCTTCTTCCTCTTCTTCTTTCTTCTTTCTGTCTTCTTTTTTCTTTCTTTTTTCTTATATATTCTTCCTTCTTCCTTCTTTCTTTATTACTTCTTGCCTCCTTCTTCCTTCTTCTTTATTCTTTCTTCCTTCTAGCTTCTTGTTCTTCCTTCTTCCTTCTTGCTTCTCGCTTCTATCTTCTTCCTCTTCCTTCATCTTTCTTTCTTTTTTCTTCTTTTTTTATCTTTTTTCTCTTTCTTCTTTCTTCTTTCTTCTTCTTTCTTGATCTTTTTTCTTCTTCCTTATTTCTTCATCTTTCTTTCTCCATCTTTCTTTCTTTTTCTTCTTCTATCATAATCGTCTTCTTCTTCTTCTTCTTCTTCTTCCTCTTCTCCATCTTCTTCTTCTCCTTCTTCTTCTTTATCTCGAAATCACAATCCCTAATCCCGTATACCCTTATCAATAAAACCAAATTTATAATCCCAAATCCCTTTCTCGTTAATCCCTAATCCCAAATGCTTTAATTGCTAATCCACATTGTCAAATCCTTAATCGCTATTATCTAATCCATAATATTTAATCTTTAATCCATCTTTTATCCATAATCCTTAATCCCTAATCCCTAATTCTTAAACCTTAAACCAAAATCCTTAATCCCCTAATGCCTAATTCTTAAACCTTAATCTTTAATACCTAATTCTTAATCTCTAATTCCTAATTCTTAATCCATAAACCCAAATTCTTAATCCGTAATCCCTAAACCTTAATCCCTAATATTTAATCCTTAATTCCTTAATCAATAACTCCAAATTTGTGATCGCTAATCTAATCCCTAATCCCTAAATCTGAATCCTAATTCCCAAATATTTTTTACTTAATTCCTAATCTATAAACCTTGACCCAAATCACTAATCCTTAATCCCTAATTCTTTCTTCTTCCTCTTCTCCTTCCTATTCCTCTTCTTCTTCTCTTACTACTTCTTTTCATTCTTCTTCTTCATCTTGTTCTTCTTATTCCTCTTTTGCTTCTCCTTCTTCTTCTACTTCTTCTTCCTCTTCTTCTTCTTCTTCTTCTTTTTCTTCTTTTACTTCTTGTTATTCACTAATCTGATCCCTATTACCATATTTTATATCCTTATTCCCAAATCCCTATTACCTAATCCCCAATCCCTAAACCCTAACTCTAATTACTAATTCTTAATCACAAATTTTTAATCCATAATCCCTAATCCCTAATCCTTTTTCCCTTATCCATAAATCTAAATTCCTCCCTCCCTAACACATAATCCTAAATCCCTAATATCTAATTCTTAATCTCTAAGCCATTGCCTACATCTCTATAAACTATCTTTTTCCTCTTCTCTTTCCTCTTCCCCTTTTTTCTCTTCTTCCTTTCCTTCTTCCTAGCCCTCTTCTTCTTCATCTTCCTATTCTTCTTCATCTTCCTCTTCTTCTTCTTTTTCTACTTTCTCTTCTTCTCCCTGCACCTCTTTCTCTTCTTATTCTTCTTCTTCTTCCTCTTCTACATCTTCTACCAATCCTTCTTATTCTTCATCCTCCACTTCTTCTTCTTGCCTTCTCCTTCATCTTCTTCTTCTTCTTCTTCTTCTTCTTGTTCTTCTTCCCCTTCGTCTTCCACTTCTTCATCTTACACTTCTTCTTCTTTGTCTTCTTCATCTTCTTCTTCTTCTTCTTCTTTTTCTTGTTCTTCTTCTTCTTCCTCCTCCTCCATCTCTACTTCTTCTTCTACTACTTGTTCTTCTTCTTCTTCAACTTCTAGTTCGACTTCATCTCTTCTTCTACATCTTTGATTTCTTCTTCTTTGGTTTCCTCTTCGTCATAATCTTCTTCTTCTTCATCATCTTTTTTGCCATCTTCTTCTTCTTCTTCTTTTTCCTGTTCCTCCTCCACCTCTTCTTCTTCTGCTTCTTCTCTTTCGTGTTCCTCTTCTTATTCCTCTTCTATTTCTTCGCCTTCTTCTTCTTCTTCTTCTTCTTCATTTTGTTGTTGTTCTTCTTCTTCTTCTTCATCATCATCATCTTCTTCTTCTTCTTCTTCATCGTCTTCCTCCTCTTCTTCTTCTTCTTCTTCCCCTTCCCCTTATCTTCTTCTAACTCCTTTCCACTTCCTCTCCTTCTTCTTCTTCTTCTACTTCGTCATCTTCTTCCTTCTTCCATCATCTCTCCTCCTTTTTTCTTTCCTCTTTCTTCTTCTTTCTTCTTCTTCTTCTTCTTCTTCTTCTCTTTCTTCTTGCCGTTCCTCTTCTTCATTTTATTCTTCTTCTTTTTCTTCATCTTCTTTTTCTTCATCACCTTCTCTTTCTTCCTTTCTTCTTCTTTTTTTACTTCTTCTTCTACTTCCTTTTCTCATTCTTCTTCTCCTTCCATTATTACTGCTACTACTTCTTCTTACTTTTTTTCTTCTTCTTCCTCTTCTAATTTTTCTTTTTCTTCTTCTCCTTCTTCTTCTTCTTCTTCTTCTTCTTCTCCTTCTTCTTCTACTTCCTCTTGCTCTTCCTTTTTTTATTATTCTTCTTCTTCATCTTTTTCTTCCTCCTCTTTTCTTGTTCTTCTTCTTTTATTTCTTTCTATTCTTCTTATTCTCATTCTTCTTCTTCAACTTCTTCTTCTTGTTTCTTTCTTCTTCATCTTCTTCTTGTTCTTCTTCCTCACTTCTCCTACTTCATCTTCTTCTTCTTCTTCTTCTTCCTCCTCCTCCCCCTCTTCTTCTTCTTCATCTTCTTCTTCTTATTCTTCTTCGATTTCCTCTTCTTCCTCTTGTTCTTCTTCTTCTTCTTCTTTGCCTTCTTCAACTTCCTCTTTTTTTCTTCTTCTTCTTCTTCTTTGTCTTCTTATTCTTCCTTGTATTCTTTTTCCACTTCTTTTTCTTTCTTCGCCTTTTTACTTCTTCTTTTTCTTCTTCTTCCTCATCTTCATCTTATTATTCTACTTCGTTTTTTACTTCCTTATCTTCTTCTTCTTCTTCCTCTTCTTCTTGTTCTTCTTCTTCTTTTTCCTCTTATTATTATTTTTATTACTATTATTATTCAACGTCTTCGTCTGCTTCCTCTTCTACTTTTTCCTCTTCTTCTTATTCTTCTTCTTCTTCTTTTTCTTCTTTGTGTACTTGTTCTTCTTCTTCTTCTTCTACTTCTTTTTCCTCTTCGTCTTCCCCTTCTTCTTCCTCTTCTTCTTCTTCTACTACTACTACTTCATCTTTTTCTTTGTATTCTTCATGCTCTTATCCTTCTCCTTCTTCTTTCTCCCTAATACTTAGCCCTTAATTCCTAATCCTTAATCTATAATTCTTAATACATAATCCCAAATTCCTAATCCTTAATCCATAATCCATAATCTCTATTCTCAAATCCTTGTCTTGAATTCTGAATCAAAAATCTCTAATCCCTAATAAATAATCCCATAGCCTTAATCCTTAATCCCTAATGCTTAATACTAAATCCTTAACCTTTCAATCCCTTATTTCTAATCCCTAATCCATAATTTAATCCCTAATACCTAATTCCTAATTTTTTTCCCCAAATCCCTATCACCTAATCCCTAATCCCTAATCTAAACCCTAAGCCTTATTCCTAATTCTTAATCCTGAATCCTTAATCCCTAAACCACAATCCTTTATCCATAATCCCTAATCGATAAATCTGAACCCTCCCTCCTTAATGCGTTATCCCCAATTCTAATACCTAAATCCTAATCTAAGGATGTCGCCCATTAATCTATAATTTGTCTTCTACTTTTTCTTCTTATTCTTTCTCTACTTGTTCTTTCTCTTTTCCTTTTTCTTCGGTCTTGTCCTCTTCTGGTTGTTCTACTTATTCTTGCTCATCTTTCTCTTCTTCTTCTTCTTCTTCTTCTTCTTCTTCTTCCTCCTCGTCGACCTCCTCCGCTTCTTCTTCTTATTATTTGTCTTCTTTTTCATCTTCCTCACCCACTTCTTCCCCTTCCTCTTCTTCTTCTTCTTCATTTTATTCTTCTTCTTCTTCATCATCATGATCATCTTCTTCTTCTTCTTCTTCTTCTTCATCCTCTTCTTCTTCTTTCCCTTCTCCTAATCTTCTTCTACCTACTCTTCCTCTTCCTCTCCTTCATCATCTTCTTCTTGTACTTTTTATCTTCTTCCTTCTTACTTCTTCTTTCTT
>JAIUJO010001500.1:42500-47500 GCA_023846275.1 Vanilla planifolia | reverse complement strand
CATCCTCTACTTGTTTTTCTTCTTTTTCTTCTTCTTCTTCTTCTACATCTTCTTCTTGTCCTTCTCTTATTCTTCTTCCTCTTTTATTTCTTTTTCTTCTATTTCTTGTTCTTCTTCTTGTTATTCTTATTCTTCTTCCTCTTTTATTTCTTTTTCTTTTATTTCTTATTCTTCTTCTTCTTCTTGTTCTTGCTCTTCTTCTACTTCTTCTTCTCCTTCTTCTTCTTCTTCTTCTTCTTGTTCTTCTTCTTCTTCTTCCTCTTCTTCTTCTTCTTCTTCATCTTCTTCCTCTTCTTCGTCTTCTTCTTGTTCTTCTTCTTTCTTATATCTTCTTCCTTCTTCTTCTTTCTTCTTTCTTCTTCCTTCTTTCTTCTTGCTTCAACATTCTTCCTTCTTGCTTCTCACTTCTTCTTCTTCCTTCTTCCTTCTTCCTTCTTTCTTCTTTTTTCTTTTTTTTTTTTCTTTTTTCTTCTTTCTTCTTTCTTCTTCTTTCTTCTACTTTCTTCGATCTTCCTTCTACCTTCTCATTTCTTTCTTCTTCTTTCTTCTTTCTTCCTTTCTTTTTCTTTCTTCTTTCATCATCGTCTTCTTCTTTTTCTTCTTCTTCTTCTTCTTCTTCTTCTAAAACTTCTTATTCTTTTCTATCTTCTTCTTCTTCTTATATTTCTTCCTCTTTATCCCAAAATCATAATCCCTAATCTTGCACTCCTTCATCCATATTCCATAATCTGTAATCCCTAATCCCTCTCTCTCTAATCTATAACCCCTAATCCTTAATCGCTAATCCCCAATGTGGAATCCCTAATCACTATAACTAATCCTTAATATTGAATCTTTAAACCATCCATAATCCTTAATAACTAATCTCTTATCCTTAAACCCTAATTCCAAATCTTTAATCCCTATGTCTAATCTTTAATGACTAATCTTTCATACCTTATATGTAATCTACAATTCCTAATCCTTAATCTCTAATCCCTAATCTCTTATCCTTGTTCTCAATCCTAATCCTAAATCTCTAATCTTTAAATCTAATTCACAAACCCTAAGCCCTAATTCTTAATCCCAATTCCTAATCCCTAATCCCTAAACCCTAACCCTAATCACTAATCAATAATCCCTAATTCTTAATTCTTAATCTTAAATCCATACTCCCCTAAACCCTAATCACTAATCCTTATACCCTAATCCATAATCTTGAATCCTTCCCTCCCTAATGCAAACCCAAATCCTCAATACCTAATTCTTAATCCCTAAGTTGTCACACACTAGTCCATAATCTGTCTTCTTCTTCTTCTTCCTCTTCTTCTTCCACTTCTTCTTCATTCTATTCTTCTTCTTCTTCTTCTTCCTCCTTGTCTTCTTCTTGTTCTTCTTCATATTCTTCTTCAACTTCCATCTTTTTCTTCTTCTTCTTCTTCCTCCTCCTCTTTCTCTTATTCTTTTACTTCTTCTTCTTCCTCTTCCTCTCCTTGCTCTTCTACTTCTTCATCACCTTCTTCCTCTTCTTCTTCTCCTTCTTTTTCTTCTTCCTTTTGTCCTTCTTCTTTGTCTTCTTCTTCTTCTTCTTCTCCTTCCTATTCTTCTTCTTCTTCTTCTTATTCCTCTTCTTCTTCTTCTCTTTAAACTTCTGCTTCTTCTTCTTCTTCTTTTCCTCATCCTCTTCTTTCGCTTCTCCTCCTTCTTCTTCTTCTTCTTCTACTTCTTCTTCCTGTTCTTCTTATTCTTCTCTTCCTCTTCTTCTTCTTCTCTTATCTTCATTTTCTTCTTCTTCTTCTTCTTCGCCTTCTTCTTCATCTTCTTCATCTTATTCTTCTTCTTCTTCTTCTTCTTCTTCTTCTTCTTCTTCGCCTTATTTTTCTTCTTCTTCTTCTACGTCTTCTTCTTCTTCTTCTTCGTCTTATTCTTCTTCTTCTTTGTCTTCTTCTTCTTCTTCTTCTTCTTTTTCTTCTTCTTCTTCTTCTTCTTCTTCCATGACCCCTTTTTAGAGGTTTATTCTACATATTAATTGAGTGTAGAATACAAGAGATTGTATATGATCACATTGATTTTGAACTATGGAAATGTAGTATTAATTTTCTTGACCCTACCACCAAAGCTTAGTCGACTGCTCCAAAGGGGGTATAAATCTCCTTCTTTTCCTACTTCTTCTTCTTCCTCTTCTTCTTCTTCTTCTACTTCAGCTTCCTCTTCTTCTTCCTATTCATCTTCTTCTTCTTGTTCTTCTTCTTCTCCTTCTTCTACGACAACTACTACTTCATCTTTGTCTTCTTGTGCTTCTTCTTCGTTTTTTGCTGTTCTAGATCTTCTTCATCTTCTTCTTCTACTACACTTTTTCTTCTTCTTCAATTTCTTCTTCTTCTTCTTCTTCTTGTTCTTCTTCTTCTTCAATTTCTTCTCCTTCTACTTCTTCTACCTCCCCCTTTTCTTCTTTTTATATACTCTTGTTCTTCTTTTCTTCTTCTTCTTCTTCTTCTTCTTCTTCTTCTTCCTTTACTTCCTGTTCATCTTCCCCTTCTTCTTCCTCTTATTCATCCTCTTCTTCTTCCTCTTCTTCTTCTTCTTCTTCTTCTATTCTTTTTCTTCCAATTGTTCTTCTTCTTCGTCTTCTTCCTCATCTTTTTATCATCTTCACCGTCTCCTTCATCATCATAGTATTCTTCTTCTTCTTCTTCTTCTTCTTCTCCTTCTTTTTTTTTCTTCCTCTTCATCCTCTTCTTCTCCTTCCTCTTCTTCTTCTTCTTCTTCCACAATTGTTTCTTCTTCTTCTTCTTCTTCCAATTCTTCTTTTTCTAATTCTTCATCATCATCTTCTTCTCTCTTCTTAGTTTTCTTTTACTTCTTCCTTTGCTTATTCTTCTTTTTCTTCATGTTCTTGTTGTTGTTCTTTATCATCAATCATCATCTTCTTATTCTTCTTCTTCTTCTTCTTCCTCTTCTTCTACTATTTCTTCTTCTTCTTCCTTTTCTTCGCCTTCTTCTTCTGTTTCTTCTTCTTCTTCGTCTTCTTCTTCTTCTTCTTTTTTCTCCTCCTTCTGCTTCTTGTTCCTTGTCTTCTTCTTCTTATTCTTCTTCTTCTCTTCTGCTACTACTACTTCTTCTACTCCTTTTTCTTCTTGTTCTTCTTCTTCTTCTTCCTCATCTTCTTTTTCTACTTCTTCCTTGTTTTCTTCCATCATTCTCTTTTTCTACTACTTTTTCTTCTTCTTTGTCTTCTTCTTCTTCTTCTGATTTTTCGTCCACTTCAATTTCTTCTTCATAAAAATAATCATCATCATCATCACCATCTTCATCCTTATCTTCTTCATCTTATTCTTCTTCTTTCCTTCTTCTCCTTCATCTACTACTACTTCTGCTACTACTTCTTCCTTTTCTTCTTCTTTTCTTCTTCTTCACCTTCTTCTGCTTGATTCTCTTCTTTTTTCTCATTCTTCTTCTTCTCCTTCTTCTTCACATTCTTCCTCTTCTACTTCTCCTTCTTCTTCTTCTTCATTCTCTTCTTCTTTCTGTCCTTCATCTTCTTCCTTTTCTTCTTCTCCTTCTCTTCTTCTTCTTCTTCTTCTTCTTCTCCATCTTCTTCTTCTTCTTCTTCCTCTCCTTCTTCTTCTTCTTATTCTTTTTCTTGATCTTCTCCTTCTTCTTCTTCTTCTTCTTCCTAATCTTCTTCTTTTTCTTCTTCATTTACTTATTCTTCTCCTTCCTCTTCTTCTTCTTCTTCTTCTTCTTCTTCTTCTTCTTTATTACTTCTTCTTCTTCTTCTTCTTCTTCTTCCTCCTCCACCTCTTCTTCTTCTTCTTCTTCTTCCCCTTCATCTTCTTCTTCTCATTCTTCTTCTTCTTCTTCCTCCTCCTCATCTCTTTCTTCTTCTTCTTCTTCTTCTTCTTCTTCTTTATCTCCTTCTTCTTCTTCTACTACTACAACTACTTCTTCTTCTACTTCCTCTATATATTTTTCTTCTTCTTCTTCTTCTTCTTTTTCTTTTTCTTCTTCTTATTTTTATTCTTCCTCCTCTACTTCTTCTTCTTCTTCTTCATCTTCTTCCTCTTCTTCTTCTTCTTCATCTTGTTTCTTCTCCTTCTTCTACTCCTTCTTCATTTTCTTCTTTTTTCCTCTTCTTCTTCCTCCTCTTTTTCTTCTTTATCTTCTTCTTCTTCTTTTTCTTCAATTGCATCCTCATCTATTACTATTACTTCTTCTTTTTCTTTTCCTTCTTCTTCTTCTTCTTCTTCTCCTTTTTTTCTTCTTCTTCCTCTTCTTCTTACTTTTCTTCTTCTATTACTTCCTTTTCTTCTTCCCCTTCTTTTTCCTCTTCTTCTTCGTTTTCATCTTTTTGTTCTTCTTCTTCTTCTTCTTCTTCTTCTTATTCTTGTTGTTGTTCTACTACTACTAATTAATCTTCCCATTCTTCTTCCTCTACTTAGTGTTCTTCTTCTTCTTCTTCTACTTCTACTTCTTTTTCATTTTTTCTTCTTCCTCTTCTTTTTATTCCTGTTCTTCTTCTTCTTCTTGTTCTTTTTCTTCTTCTCCAACTTCTTCTTTTTCTTCTTCTTCTTCTTCTTCTTTCTCTTCTTCTTCTTCTTCTTCTTCTTCTTCTTCCTCTTCTTCATCTTTTTGTTGTTCTTCAACTTGATCTTCTTCTTCTTCTTGTTCTTCGTCTTTATCTTCATCTTCTTCTTATTCTTATTCTTATTCCTCTTCCCCTTCTCCTTTTTCTTTCTTCCTCTTCTTCTTGAACTACTACTGGTACTACAACTTCTTCTTCTACTTCTTCTATATCTTCTTCTACTTCTTCTTCTTCCTCTTCTACTTCTTCTTCTTCTTATTCTTCTACTTCTAACTCTTCTTCTTCTTCTTCTTCTTCTACTTCTTCCTCATCTTCTTATTCCTCTACTTCTTTTATATCTTCTTCTTCTTTCTCCATTTTTTCTTATTCTTATTCTTCTTCTTCTTCTTCTTCCTCAACTTCTTCTTATTGTTCTTCTTCTACTTTTTCTTCATGT
>JAIUJO010001500.1:32500-35000 GCA_023846275.1 Vanilla planifolia | reverse complement strand
TTCTCTTCTTCTTCATCATCTTCTTCTTCTTCCTCTTCTTTTTCTTTGTCTACTTCTTCTACTTCTTCTTCTTCATCTTCATCTTCTTCTTCTTCTTCCTATTCTTTTTTTTCTTTTCTTCTTCTTCTTCTTCTTCTTTTCCATCTTCTTCTTCTTCTTCTTCTTCTTTGTCATCTTCTTCTTATTCACCTTCTTTGTCTGCTTCTTCTTCTTCTTCTTCTTCTACAGCCACCATTACTACTTTTTCTTCTACTTCTTTTATATATTCTTCTTCTTCCTCTTGTTCTTGTTATTTTTCATCTTCCTCCACTTTTTCTTCTTCTTCTTCTTCTTCGTCCTCCTCATCTTCTTCTTCGTGTTCTTCTTCTTCCTCTTTTTCATTTCCTTCTCCTTCTTGTTCTACTCCTACTTCTTCTTCCTCTTCTTTTACTTCTTCCTTTTCTTCTTCTACTGATTCTTCCTTTTCATCTTTTTCTTCTTCCTGTTTCTTCTTCTTCTCCTCTTTTTCTCCATCATCTTCTTCTTCTTCTTCTTAATCTTCTTCTTCTTCCTTTTCATGTACTTCTTCTTCTTCTTCTTCTTCATCTTCTGCATCTTCTTCTTCTTCTTCTTCTTCTTCTTCTTCTTCTACTTCTTCTGCTTCTTCTTCTTCTTCTCTTCTTCTTCTTCTTCTTCTTCTTCTTTTCCTTCATCTACCAATTCTTCTTCTTGCACTTCATTCTTCGACTTTTCCTTCTTCCCATTCTTCTTCTTGTTTTTCTTCTTCTTCTTCTTCTTATTCCTCTTCTTCAACTTCTCCTTCTCTTCATCATGTTCTCCTTCTTCTTCTTCTTCTTGTTTTTCTTCTTCTTCTTCTTCTTTTTCTTCTTCTTCTTCTTCTACTTCTTTTTCTACTCTTTCTTCTTCTTCCTCTTCTTCTTCTTCTTCTTCCTTTTCTTCTTCTTATTCTTCCTCTTCTTCTTCTTTTTCAACTTCATTTTTTTCTTTTTCTTCTTCTTTCCTTCTCTGTTTTCTTCTTCTTTTTCTTCTTCTTCTTATTCTTCTTCTCCTTCTTCTTTTTCTTCTTCTTCTTCTTTACTATCACTAGTGCAACTGCTAAGACTACTTTTATATTTCTTCTTATTATTATTATTGTTATTATTATTATTGTTATCATTCCTTTTCATCTTCTGGTTCTTCATGTTTTTCTTCTACCTCATCTTCTTCTTCTTCTTCTTCTACTTCTTTTTCTTTTCTTTTCTTCTTCTTCTTCTTTTTCTCCATCTTCTTCTGCTTCTTCATCTTCTTCTTCTTGTTCTTCTTCTTTTTCTTTTTCTTCTTCTGTTCTTCTACTGTTGCTTCTTCTTCTTTTTTCCTTCTTCTTCTTATTCTTCTTCTTGTCCTTCTTCTTCTTCATCTTCCTTTTCTGCTTTGTCTTCTTGTTCCTTTTCTTCTATCTCTTGTTCTTCGTCTCAAGTTTTTCTTCTTCTTCTTCTTCTACTACTACTACTTCGTCTTTGTCCTTCTTCTTATTCTTCTTCTTCTTCTTCTACTACTACTTTTTCATCTTCTTATTCTTCCACTTCTTCTTCTTCTTCTTATTCTTCTTAGTCTTCTTCTTATTATTCTTCTTCTTCTTCTTCCTCTTCTTCTTCTTCTTCATCTTCTTCTTCTTCTTCTCTTCCTCTTCTTCTTCTTCTTCGCATTCTTCCCCTATCTTCTTCTTGTTATTCTTCTTCCTTTTCTTCTCCTCCTTCTTTTCCTTCTTCTTCTTCTTCATCATCATGATCTTCTTATTCTACTTCTCCTTGTTCCTCCTCTTCTTCTTCTTCCTCCTCATCTTCTTCTTCCTGCTCCTTCTTTTCTTCTTATTCTTTTCTTCTACTTCGTCCTGATCTTCTTCTTATTATTATTCTATTTGTTCTTCTTCTTCTTCTTTTTCTTCCTCCTCCTCCTCCTCTTCTTCGAGTTCCTCTAGCTCTTCCTTTTCTTCTTGCTCTTCTTCTTTCTAATCTTCTTCCTCTTCTTTTTCTTTTTATTCTTATTCTACTTCTCTATCTTCATCTTCTTCTTCTTCCTCTCTTTGCTCTTCTTCTTCTTCTTCTTCTTGTTTTTCTTCCTCTTTTTCTTCCTCTTCTTCTTCCTCTTCATCTTCCTATTTTTCTTCTTCTTCATCTTCTTTGTCTTATTCATGTTCATCTTCTGCTACTACTACTTCTTAGCAGTCTTCCTCTTCCTTTTAATCGTCTTCTTCTTCTCTTCTTCATCATCTTCTTCTACTTCTTCTTCTTCTTCAACTTCTTAATCATCTTATTCTTCTTCTGCTTCTTTTTCTTCTCCTTCTTCCACTTCTCCTCCTACAACTTCTCCATCTTCTTCTTCTTCTTCTTGATCTTCTTCTTCTTCTTTTGTTTCTTCTTTTTCTACTTCTTCTTCTTCTTCTAATTCTATTGCTCCTTCTTCTTCTTCTTCTTCTTCTTGATCATCATCTTCTTCTTCTTCTTCACCTTCTTCTTCTATT
>JAIUJO010001500.1:15000-17500 GCA_023846275.1 Vanilla planifolia | reverse complement strand
TTCCTCTTCTTCATCTTTATCTTCTTCGTCTCTTTCTTCTTCTTCTTCTTCTTCTTCCTTTTCTTCTTCTTCCTTTTCTTCTTCTTTCTTCTTCTTCTTCTTCTTCTTCTTCTCCCCCTCCTCCACCTCATTATTATTATTATTATTATTATTATTATTCTCCCTCTTCTTCTTCCTCCTCTTCTTCTTATTTTCCTCCTCTTTTCCTTCCTCTTCTTGTTCTTCTTCTTCTTCCTTATTTTCCTTTTTCTTCTTGTTTGTTTCCTTCTACTTCTTCGTCTTCTTCTTCTTCTTCTTTTTCCCCTTCTTCTTCTCCTTCTTCTTTTTCTTCTTCTTCTTCTTCTTCTTCTTCTCGTTCTCCTTCTTGTTCTTGTTCTTCTTCTTCTTCTTCTTCCTCGTCATCTTCATCTTCTTCTTCTACTTCTTATTCTTTTATCGTCTTCTTCTTCTTCTTCTTCTTCTTCTACTTCTTCCTATTCCACTTCTTCTTGAACTTCTTTTTCTTCTTCTTCTTCTTCTTCTTCCTGTTCTTCTTCCTTTATTCCTTCTTCAACCTCTTCTTTCTCCTCTTAATCTTCTTCTTCCTCCTCTTCTTCTTCTTCTTTATCTTCCACTTCCTCATCTTCTACGACTTCTTCTTCTTCTTCTTCTCTTTATTCTACTTCTTTCGCTTCTTCTTCTTCTTCCTCCTGTTCTTCTTCTTCTTCATCTTCCTCTTCATCTTGTTCTTTTTTTCTTCTTCATCTTCCCCTTCTTCTTCCTCTTCTTCCTTTGCTTCTTCTTCTAGTTCTTCTTCTTCTTTTTCCACTTCTTCTTTGCCATCTTCTTCAACTTTTTCTTCTTCTTCATCTTCTTTGACTTCTTCTCCTTCTTCTCCAGCTTCTTCTTCTTCTTCTTATTCTTATTCTTATTATTATTCTTCTTCTTCCTCTTTTTCCTCTCCTCCTCATCTTCCTCCTCTTTGTTCTTCTTCTTCTTCTTCTTCTACTACTTCTACTTCTTCTTCTTCTACTATTTCTTCTCCTTCTACTTCTGCTCCATCTTGTTCTTCATCTTCTTCTTCTTCTTCCTCTACTTCTGTGTCATCTCTCTCTGCTTAATCTTCTTCATCATCTTCTTCATCTTCCCCTTCTTCTTCCTCTTCCCCTTCTCCTTCTTCTTCCTCTTCTTTTTCTTCTTCTTCTTCTTCATCATCATCTTCTTCTTCTTCTTCCACTTCTTATTCCATTTCTTTTTCTTCTTCTTCTTCTTCCATTTCATAAACATCATCTTCTTTTTTCCTTCTTCTTCCTCATCATCATCCTCTTCTTTTTCTTCTTCTTGGTCTTCTTCTTCGTCTTCTTCTCCTTCTACTTCTTCTTCTTCTTCTTATTCTTCTCCTCCTTCATTTGCTTCTTCCTCTTCTTCTTCACCTTACTCTTCTACGTCTTCTTCCTCCTCCTCTTCTTCTTCCTCTTCTTCTTCATCTTTTCCCTTTTCTTCTTCTTCTTCTTAATCTTCTTGTTCTTCGTGTTCTTCTTCTTCTTCTTCTCTATCTTTTTCTTCTACTTCTTCTTCTTTTTCTTCTTCTTCTTCATCCTCATCTTTTTCGTCTTCCTTTTCTTTTTCTTCCAAATGTTTTTCTTCTTCTTCTTCCTCCTCTTCTTCTTCGTCCACCTCCTCTTCTTGTTCTTCTTCTTCTTCTTCTTCTTCATCATCATCTTCTTCTTCTTCTTCTACTTCTTCCTCTTCTTCCTCATCATCATCTTCTTCTTCTTCTTCTTCTTCTTCTTCTTCTACTTCTTCTTCTTCTTCTGCTTCCTCTTCTTCTTCTTCTTCTTCTTCTTCTTCCTACTCTTCTTCTTCTTTTTCTTCTTCTTCTTCTTCCTCTTCTTCTTCTTCTTCTTCTTCTTCTTCTTCTTCTTTTTCTTCTTCTTATCTTCTTATTTCTCTTCATCTTCATCATCTTCTTCTTCTTCTACTTCTTCATCATCATCATCATCATCATCATCTTGTTTTTCTTCTTCTTCTTCTTCTTCTTCTTCATACTCTTTTCTTCTTCGTCTACTTCATCCTCCTCTTTATATTATTCTTCTTCTAATGCTTCTTCTTTTTCTTCATCATCATCTTCTTCTTCTTCTTCCTTTATTCTCATTCAATGTGTCCATCTTCTTCTTCTTCTTTTCCTTCTACCTCTTCTTCTACTTCTTCTTCTTCTCCTTTTTCCACTTCTTCTTCTTCCTTCTCCTCTTCATCTTCTTCTTCTTTTTCTTCTTCATCTTCTTGCATTTCTTCTTCTTCTTTCTCTACTTCCTCTTCTTCTTCTTCTTCCTCCTCCTCTTCTTCTTAATCTTCTTCTTCTTCTTTTTCTTTCTCTTCTTCTTCTTCTCCTTCCTATTTTTCTTCCTCATCTTCTTCTTCTTCTTCTTCTTCTTCTTCAACACCTTTGTTGTTGTTTTTCTCCTTCTACAAATTCTTCTTCTTCTTCCTCTTCCTCTTCTTCTTCTTCGTCTTCTTCTGC
>JAIUJO010001500.1:0-10000 GCA_023846275.1 Vanilla planifolia | reverse complement strand
TTCTTCTTCTACTTCTTCTATGTCTTCTTCTTCTTCTTCTACTTCTACGTCTTCTTCTTCTTCTTTTTCTTAATCTTCCTTTTCTTTTTCTTCTTCTTCTTCTTCTGCATCTTCTCTTTTCCTTTTTCCTCTCCTTTTTCTTTTTCTTACTCTTCTTCCCCTACTGCTTCTTCTTTCTCTTCTTCTTTTTCTTCTTCTTCTTCTTCTTCTTGTCCTTCTTCTTCATGATCTTCTTCATCTCCTCTCTTCTTCTTCCCCTTATTCATCTTCTTCTTCATCATCTTTTTCAATTTTTCTTCTTCTTCTTCTTCATCTTCTTCTTCTTCTTCCTCTTATTCTTCTTCTCCTTCATCCTCTTCATCTTCTTCTTCTTCCACTTCTTTTTCTTCTCCTTCTTCTACTTCCTCTTCTTCTTCTTCTTCTTCCTCTTCTTCTTTTTTCTTTTTCTTCTTCTTCTTACTCCTCTTTCTTCTTCTTTTTCTTCTATTTCGTCTTCTTCTTTTAATTTTTCTATTCTTTTTCGTCTTCTTCCTCTTCTTCTTCTTCTTCTTCTTCTTCTTTTTCTTCTGCTTCATCTTCATTTTCTTCTTCTACTTCTCTCATCATCATCTTCTTCTTCTTTTTCTTCTTCCTCACCTTCTTCTAGCTATTATTATTAGTTTTCTTCTTCCCATACATTTTCTTTTCCCTCTTCTTGTTTTTCTTTGTCTTTTTTCTTCTTACTCCTTCCTCTAGTTAATCTAGTTCGTCTTCTTCTTCTTCTTCTTCTTCTTCTTCTTCTCTTTCTTCTTCTTCCTTCCCTTCTTCTTTCTCTTCTTCTTCTTCTTCGTAATCTCCTTAGTCTTATTTCCCTCCACTTCTTCTTTCTCTTCTTCTTGTTCTTCTTCTTCTTCTTCACCTTATTTATCATCCTCTTCTTCTTCTTCGTTTTCTTCTACTTATCCTTCTTCTTCTTCTTCTTCTTCTTCTTCTTCTTCTTCTACTTCTTCTTCCTCTTCTGTTTCTTCTTTGTCCTCCTCTACTTCTTCTACTTCTCCCTCTTTTTCTTCCTTCATTCTCTTCTTCTTTCTCTTCCTCTTTTTCTTCTTCTTCTTCTTCTTCATCTCCTTCTCCTGCTCCTCCTCCTTCTTCTTCTTCTACTTGTGCTTTGTCATCTTACTCTTTCTCATCTTCTTCTTCCTCCTCTTCTTCTTATTCTTGCCCCTGTTTTTTATCCTCTTCTTCTTCTTCTTCTTAAACATCTTTTTCTTCTTCTTCTTCTTCTTCTTATTCTCCTTCTCCATCTTCTTCATCTTCTTCTTCTTCTTCTTCTTCAACTCCTTCTACTTCTTGTTATTCTTTTACTTCTTCTTCTCTCCTTCTTCTTGTTCCACTTCTTCTTCTTCTTCTTCTTACTTTTTTCCTTCTTTGTCTTCTTCTTCCTCCTCTTAATATTCTTATTCTTCTAATGCTTCTTCGTTTTCATCATCTTCTTCTTCTTCTTCCTTTCTACTTCTTCTATTCGTCCATATTCTTCTTCTTCTTCTTTTCCTTCTTCTTCTTCTTCTTCTTTTGCTTCTTCCTCTTCTTCTTCTTCTTCTTCTTCTGCTTCTTCTTCTTCTTCTTCCTCCTCTTCTTTTTTCCTCTTCTTCTTCTTCTTCTACATCTTCTACTTGTTCCTCTTCATCTTCTTCTTCTTCTTCTTCATCTTCTTGCACTTATTCTTCTTCTTTCTCTACTTCCTATTCTTCTTCTTCTTCCTCCTCCTCTTCTTTTTAAACTTCTTCTTCTTCTTCCTCTTCTTCTTCTTCTTCTTCTTCCTCTTGTTCTTCTTCTTCTTCTTCTTCTTCTTCTTCTCTTCTTCTTCCTCTTGTTCTTCTTCTTCTTCTTCTTCTTCTTCTTCTTTTCTTCTTCTTCCTATTTTTCTTCCTCGTCTTCTTCTTCTCCTTCGTCTTCGTCGTCTTTTTTCTTCTTCTTCTCCTTCGTCTTCGTCGTCTTCTTCTTCTTCTTCTTCAACTTTTACTGCTCTTGTTATTATTTTACATCCTCTTCTTCTTCTTCTTCTTTTTCTTCCTCTTTTTCTTCTTCATCCTCTTCTTCTTACTTTTTTCTTCTTTGTCTTCTTCTTCCTCCTCTTAATATTCTTCTTCTTTTTCTTCATCATCTTCTTCGTCTTCTTCTTCCTTTATTCTTCTTCAACGTGTCCACCTTCTTCTTCTTCTTCTTCTTTTCCTTCTACTTCTTCTTCTTCTTTTGCTTCCTCATCTTATTCTTCTCCTTCTTCCTCTTCTTCTTCTTCTTCCTCCTCTTCATCTTCTTCTACTTTTTCTTCTTCATCTTCTTCCAGTTCTACTTCTTCTTTCTCTACTTCCTCTTCTTCTTCTTCCTCCTCCTCTTCTTCTTCTTCCTCCTCCTCTTCTTCTTCTTCCTCCTCTTCTTTTTAGTCTTCTTTCTTCTTCTTTTTCTTTCTCTTCTTCTTCTTCTTCTTCTTCCTATTTTACTTCCTCATCTTCTTCTTCTTCTTCTTCTTCTTCTTCAACTCCTTTGTTGTTCTTTTTCTCCTTCTACTACTTCTTCTTCCTCTTCCTATTCTTCTTCTTCTTCTTCTTCTACATCTTCGTCTTCTTCTTCTTCTTCTTCTTCCTATTTTTCTTCCTCGTCTTCTCTTCTTCTTCTTCTTCTTCTTCTCCTTCTTCTTCCATTTCTTCTTCCTCTTCTTCTTCTTCCTCCTTTTCTTCTTCTTCTTCATCTCCTTCTTCGTCTCTTCTTCTTCTTCTTCTACTTCCTCATCTTCTTCTTCTTCTTCTTCCTCTTCTTGTTCATCGCCATCTTCTTCTTCTTCTTCTTGTTTTTTTCCTCGTCTTCTTCTTCTACATCTTCTCCTTCCTCTTCTTCTTCTTCTTCTCCTCCTCTTCTTCTTTTTTTTTATTTTCACCTCCTCCTCTTCCTCGTCTTCCTCCTCCTCCTCCTCCTCTTTCTTCTTCTTCTTCTTCTTCTTCTTCTTCTTCTTATTCTTCTTTGTCTTGTTCTTCTTCTTCTTCACTTCATTTCTTCTTCTTCTTCCTGTTGTTCTTCTTCTTCCTCCTCTTCTTCTTCTTCTTCCTCCTCCTCCTCTTCTTGTTCTTCTCCTTATTCATCTTCTTCTTCTTCTTTTTTCTTTTCCTTGTTCTTCTAACTCCTTTTCTACTTTTTTTTAGTGTCCTTTCTTCTTCCTTTTCTTTCACTTCTTCTTTTTTTTCTCCTTCATCTCGTTCTTCTCGTTCATATTCTTCTTCTTCTTACACTTTTTTTTTTCTTCTTCTCCTCCTCCTCCTTCATCTTCTCCATCTGCTTCATAGTTTTCTTCTTCTCCTTCTTCTTCTTTTCCTTCTTCTTTTTCTGCTTCTTTTTTCTTCCTCTTCTACTTCTTCTTTTTCTTCTTCTTCTTCTTCTTCTTCTACTTCGTCCTCGTCCTCCTCCTCCTCTTCTCCTTTTTCAACTTGTTCTTGTTCTTCTTCTTCTTCTTCTTCTTCTTCTTCTTCCTCTTCTCCTTCATCTTCATCTTCTTCATCTTCTCCTTCTTCTCCTTCTACTTCTCCTAGTTCTCCTTCTTCTTTTTCCTCATCTTCTTCTTCTTCTTCTTCTTCCTCTTCTTCTTCTTCTACTTCTTCTCCTTCTTCTTCTTCTTTTGCTTCTTCCTCTTCTTCTTCTTCGTCTCCTTCTTCTTCATTTTCTTCTTCTTCTTCTTCCTCTTCTCCTTCTTCTTGTTCCTCTTTTTTCTTCTTCTTCTTCTTCTTCTCGATCTTCTTCTTCTTCTAGTTCTTCTTTTTCTTTTTGTTCTTTTTCTTCTAATTATTATTCTTATTCTTCCTATTTCTCTTCTTCATCTTTATCTTCTTCGTCTCCTTCTTCTTCTTCTTCTTCTTCTTCTTCTTCCTTTTCTTCTTCTTCCTTCTCTTCTTCTTCTTCTTCTCCCCCTCCTCTACCTCATTATTATTATTATTACTATTATTATTATTATTATTATTCTCCCTCTTCTTCTTCCTCCTCTCCTCTTCTTCTTATTCTTCCCCCTATTTTTATTCCTCTTCTTGCTCTTCTTATTCTACTTTCTTCTTCCTTATTTTCCTTTTTCTTCTTTTTTCCTCTTCTTCTTCTTCTTCTTCAACATCTTTTTTTTTCCCCTTCTTCTTCTTCTTCTTCTTCTTCTTCTCCATCCCCTCTTTCTTGTTCTACTTCTTCTTCTTCTTCTTCTTCTTCCTCCTTTTCATCTTCTTCTCCTTCTTCTTCTTCATTATCTTATTCTTTTGTTCGTCATCTTCTTCTTCTTCTTCTTCTTCCTCTTCTACTTCTTCTTCTTCTTCTTCTTCTTGTTCCTCTTCTTGTTCCTTTTTTCTTTTTTTCATCCTCTTAATCTTCTTGTTGTTCTTCTTTCTTCATCTTCGACTTCCTTATCGTCTACAGTTTCTTCTTCTTCTTCTTCTTCTTCTTCTTCTCCTTCTTCATTTTCTTCTTCTTCTTCTTCTTCTTATTCTACTTCTTCTGCTTCTTCATCTTCTTCCCCTTCTTCTTCTTCTTCCTCCTATTCTTCTTCCCCTTCTTCCTTTTCTTTCTTCTTCTTCTTCTTCCACTCTTTCCTCTTCTTCTTCTTCTTCTTCTTCCTCCTCTTCCTCTTCTTCTTCTTCTTTAACTTCTACCTCTTCTTCCTCTTCTTCATCTTATTCTTCTTCTTTTTGCTTTTCTTCCTCTTCTTCTTCTACTTCATCTTCTTGTTCTTTTTCTTCTTCTTCTTCTTCTTATCCCCTTTTTCTACATCTTCATTTTCTCCTTTATCTTCTTCTTCTTCTTATTTTACTTCCTCTCTTCTTCTTCTTCTCCTTCTTCTTCTTCTTCTTCTTCCTCATCTTCTTCCTCCTTTTGTCCTTCTTCTTCTTCTTCTTCTTCTCCTTCTTTCTCTTCCTCACCTTCTTCCTCCTCACCTTCTTCCTCCTCCTCTTCCTCTTCCACTTCTTCTTTTTCTACATTTTTCTTCTTCTCCTTCTACTTCTTCTTCTTCTTCTTCTTCTTCTTCTTCCTCTTCCTTTACTTCATTTTCATCTACTTCTTCTTCTTCTTATTCTTCCTCTTCTACTTCTTCTTCCTCTACTACTTCCTCTTCTTCTTGTTGTTCTTTTGCTTCTTCTTCCTCTTCTTCTTCCTCTTATTCTTCTTCTTCTTCATCTTATTCCTCCTCCTCTTAATCTTTATCATCATCATCAACTTGTTCTTCTTCTTCTTCTAATCCTCCTCCTTCTTCTCCATCTTCCTCCTCCTCCTCTTCTTCTTCTTCTTCTACTTTTTCTTCCTATTCTTCTCTTCTTCTTCCTCTTCTTCGTCTTCTTCTTCTTTTTCTTTGCCCTCTTCTTCCTCCACCTCCTCTTCTTCTTCTTCTTCTTTTTCCTCTACTACTTCTTCTTCTTCTTCTTCTTTTTCTTCTTCCTCTCCTCCTTCATCGTATTCTTCTTCTTCTTCTTCTTCTTCTCCATCTTCTTTCGCTTCTTCCTCTTCTTCTTCTTCTTCTTCCTCCACTTCTTCTTCTTCTTCTCCTTCTTATTCTTTTTCATGTTATTCTTCATTTTCTTCATCTTTATTTTCTTATTTATCATCATCATCTCCCTTTTCTTCTTCTTCTTTTTCTTCTTTTTTATTTTCTTATTCATCATCATCATCTCCTTCTTCTTCTTTTTCTTCTTCTTTTTGCTCTTCTTGTTCTTCTTTGTCCTCCACTTCTTCTTCCTCTTCTTCTTCTTATTCTTCTTCTTCTTCTTCTTCTTTTTCCTCTTCTTTATTTTCTTATTTATCATCATCATCTCACACTTGTTCTTCTTCTTCTTCTTCTTCCTCCTCCTCCTCTTCTTCTTCTAATTATTATTCTTCTTCTTCTTCTTCCACTTCTTCAACTTTTTGTTGTTCTTCTTCTTCTCCTCTTCCTCCTCCTCGATCTTCTTCTTCTCTTCTTCTTCTTATTCTTCCTCTTCTTCTTCTTATTCTTCCTCTGCTTCATCTTCTAAATCTTTTTCTTCTCCTTCCTACTTTTTTTCTTTCCTCCTCTTCTACTTCTTCTTTCTCTTCTTCTTCTTCTTTTTCTTCTTCTTCTTCATGTTCTTCATCATTTTTTACTTCTTTTTCTTCTTCCTATTATTGTTTTCTTTTTTTTCTTCTTTTCTTCTTTCTTCTTTCTTCTTTTTCTTCTTCTTTTTCTTCTTTTTCTTCTTCTTCTTATTGTTCATCCTTTTCACCTCATTCATTTTCTACTTGTTCTTCTTCTTCTTCATCTTCTTCTTTCTCTTCTTCTTCTACTTCTTCTCCATCTTCATCTTCTTCTTCTTCTTCTTCCACTACTACTACTTCTTCTACTTCTCCATCTTCTTCTACTTCTTTTACTTCTACTTCCTCTTCTTCTTCTTCTTCATCATCCTTTTTTTCATCATCATCATCTTCTTCTTCTTCTTCGTCTTCTTCTTCTTCTCTTTCTTTTTCTTGTTTTTTCTTCATCTTCCTATCTTCTTTTTCTTCGTGTCCATCTTCTTCTTCTTCTTCCTCTTATTCCTTCTCTTTTTCTTCTTCTTCTTCTTCCATCTTCTCTTGTTCTTCTTTTCTTTTTCCTCTTCTCCTTCATATTCTTCTTCTTCTTATTCTTACTCTCCCCTTGCTCTTCTTCTTCATCTTCTTCTACTTCATCTTCCTCTTTTTCTTCCCTTCTTTCTATTCTTCTTCTTTCTCCACCTCTTCTTCTTCTTCTACCTCTTCTTCTTTTTCATCTTCTTCTTCATCATCATATTCTTCTTCTTCTCCTCCTTTCTTCCTCTTCTTCCTCTTTTTCTTGTTCTTGTTCTTCTTCTTCTCCTCCTCCTCCTCCTCCTCCTGCTCCTCCTCCTTCCTCTCCTTCTCCTTCTTCTTCTTTTTCTTCTTCATCTACTATTTCTTCTCCTTCATCTTATTATTCTTATTCTTTTACTTGTACTTTAGCATCTTCGTTTTTTATCTCTTCTTTTTTTTCATTTTCTTCTTGTTCTACTTCTTCTACTTCTCCTTTTTCATCTTCTTCTTCTCCATCATCATCATCATCATCTTCTTCTTCTTCTTCTTCTTCTACTCCATCTTCTTCTTTTTCTTCTCTTTTTTCTTCTCCTTCATTTTTTTCATCATCATCATCATCTTCTTCTTCTTCTTCTTGTTCCTCCTCCTCCTCTTCTCCTCTACTACTACTACTTCTACTTCTTCTTTCTCTTCTTCTTCTACTTCATCCGCATCCTCTTTTTCTTCATCCTCCTCTTCTTCCTCCACTTCTTCTTGTTCTTGTCCTTCTTCTTCTTCCTATGCTTCTTCGTTCTCTTCTTCTTCTTTGTCTTCTTCATCCACACCTCCTCGTCCTTCTTCTTCTTCTTTCTCTTCTGCTTCTTGTTCTTCTTCTTCTTAATCTTCTTATTCTTCTTGTACTTCTTCCTCTTGTTCTTCTTCTTCTTTTTCTTCTTCTTTGCCTCCTTCTTTATCATCTTTATCATTGTCATCATGATCATCATTATCTTCTTTTCCTTCTTCTTCTTATTTTACTTACCCTCCTTCTCCTTCTTCATCTTCTTCTTCTTCATCTTCTCCTTCTTTTTCTTCTCCTTCTTTTTCTTCTTCTTTTTCTTCTTCTTCTTCATCTTCTTTTTCTTCTGCTACAACTACTACTTCTTCTGCTTCTTCTCCTTCCCCTTCATGTTCATCTTACTCCCCTTCTTGTTCTTCTTCATCATCTTCTTCCTCTTCTTCTTCTTCTTGGTCTTCTTCTTATTCTTCTTCGTATTCTTCTTCTTCATATTCTTCTTTTTCTTCTCCTCCTCTACCTCCTTTTTCTCCCCCTTCTTCTACTAATTCTTCTTTTTCTTCTTCTTTTACTTCTTCTTCTTTTTCTTCTTCTTCTTCTACTGCTGCTTCTTCTTCTTCTTCTTCTTCTTCTCCTTCTTCTTCTTCGTCTTCTTCTTCTTCTTCTTCTTCTTCTCCTCCTCCTCCTCCTCCTCCTTCTTCTTCTTCTTCTCCTTCTTCTTCTTCTTTTTGTTCTTCTTCTTCTTCTCCTTCTTCTCCTTCTTCTCCTTCTTCTTCTTCTCCTTCTTCTTCTTGTTCATCTTCTTCTTCTTCTTCTTCTTCTTTTTCTTTGTTTTTTACTTCTTTTCTTCTTCTTCTTCTTCTTCTTCAACTTCTTCTTTTTTTTCTTCATATTCTTCTTCTTCTTCTTTCTTCTTTATCTCCTTGTCCTTATTTTTCTTCTCCTTCCTCTTCTTATTCTTATTCTTCTTCTTCTTCATCTTCTTTATTTTCTTATTCTTCTTCCTCATCTTCTTTGCCTTCTTTTTCTTCTTCTTCTTCTTCTACTTCTTCTACTTCTTCTTCTTCTTTTTCTTTTTCTTCTTTTTCATCTTCTTCTTCTTCTTCGTCATCATCATCATCATGTTCTTCTTCCTCTACTTCTTCTTCTCCTCCTTCTAGTTGTTTTTCTTCTTCTCCTCCATCTTCTTCTTCTTCTTCTTCTTCTTCTTCTCCCTATGCTTCTTTTTTTATTCCTCTTCTTCTTCTTCTTTCTCTTGTCCTTCTTCCTCCCCTTTTTCTTCCACATCTCCTTTCCTTCCACTCTCCTCTTTTTCTTCCTCTTGTCCTTCTTCTTCTTCTTTTTTTCTTGCACTTCTTCTCCTCCTTCTTCTCCTTCTGCTTCTTCTTCTTCTTCATCTTCTTCATTTTCTGTTACTACTACTACTACTACTACTACTTCTACTACTTCTTCTTCTTCTTCTTCATCATCATCATCATCATCATCATCATCTTCTTCTTCTTCTTCTTCTTCTACTTCTTTTTTCTTCTAGTTCTTCTTCTTCTTCCACTACTTCTTTTTCTTCTTCTTCTTCTTCTTCTTCTTCTTCTCCTTCTGCTTTTTCTTCTTCATCTTCTTTGTCTTCTACTACCACTACTACTACTTCTACAGTTACTTCTTCTTCTTCTTCTTGTTCTTCTTCTTCATCTTCTTCTTCTACTTCTTGTTTCTCTTCTACTCCTTCTTCTTCCTCTGTCACTTCTTCTTCTTCTCCTTCTTCCTCTTCTTATTCTTCTTCATCATCATCATCATCATCATCTTCTTCTTCTTCTTCTACATCTTCTTTTTCATCATCATCTTCATCTTCTTCTTCTTCTTCTACTTCTTCCACTTGTTCTACATAATATTCTTCTACTTCTCTTTCTACTACTTCTTCTTCTTCTTCTTCTTCTTCTTCTTCTTCTTCGTTGTCTTCCACTTCCGCACCTTGTCCTTCTTCATCATCATCATCATCTTCTTCTTCTTCTTCTTCTTATTCTTCTTCTTCTTCTTCTTCTTCTTCTTCTTCTTCTTCTTTTGCTTCTTCGTCCTCTTCAACTTCTTCTTCTTCTTCTCTTCTTCTTTATCCTCTTCTTCTTCATCTTCTTCTTCTACTACTTCCACTTCTTCTTCAACTTCTTATTCTTCTTTCTCCTCTTTTTCTTCTTCATGTTCTTCCTCTTCTACTTGTTCTTTTTGTTCTTTTTCTCCTTCTTCCTTTTCATCTTTTTCGTCATTATCCTCTTTTTCTTCACCTTCTTCTTCTTCTTCTTCTTTTTTAAATGTTCTCCTTATTCTTGTTCTTCTTCTTATTCTTCTATTTCTTCTTCTTCTTTTTTCCTTCTTCTTCCTATTCTTCTTCTCCTTCAGTCATCTTCTTCTTCTTCTTCTTCACCTTCTTCTACTTCCTCATCTTCTTTTCTTCTTGTTCTTATTATTATTATTCTATTTCTTTTTCCTCTTCTTCTTTTTAGTATTATTCTTATAATTATTCTTCTTCTCACTTTTGTTTGTCTTACTCTTCTTCTTCTCCTTCATCTTCTCATTCTTCTTCTTCTTCATTTTCCTATTCTTCTTCTTTGTCTTCTTCTTTATCATTATCTTCTTCTTCAACTTTTCCCCCTTTTTCTAATTATTATTATTATTGTTATTATTATTATAATTCTTCCTTTA
>JAIUJO010001171.1:162500-167500 GCA_023846275.1 Vanilla planifolia | reverse complement strand
TACGAAGAAGGAAAAGAAGTAAAAGAAGAAGAAAAAGAAGAAGAAGAAGAAGAAGAAGAAGAAGAAGAAGAAAGAGAGGAAGCTAAAGATTAAGAAGTAGAAGAAGGAAAAGAAGAAGAATTAGAATAAGAAGAAGAAGAAGAAGAAGAATAAGAAAAAGAATTAGTAGAAGAAGAACTAAAATAAGAGGAAGAAGAAGAAGAAGAAGAAGAAGAAGAGGAAGAAGAAAAAGAAGAAGAAAAAGAAGAAGAACAAGAAAAAGAAAAAGAAATGGAAGAACAAAAAGAAGAAGAAGAAGAAAATGTAGAAGAAGGAGAAGAAGAAGAAGAAGAAGAAGAAGAAGAATAAGAAGAATAAGATGAAGAAGAAAGATGAGAAGAAGAAGAAGAAGAAGTAGAAGTAGTAGAAGAAGAAGAAAAACAGGAAGAAGAAGAAGAAGAAGAAGAAGAAGGAGAAGAAGAAAAAGGAGAAGAAAGAGAAGGAGAAGAAGAAGAAGGAGAAGAAGAAGATGAAGAAGTACTAGAATCAGAACGAGAAGGAGAAGAAGAAGAAGTACAAGAAGAAGAAGAAGGTAGAAGAAGAAGAAGAAGAAGAAGAAGAAGAAGATGTTAAAGAAGAAGTAGAAGAAGTCAAAGTTGATGAAGTGGAAGGGGAAGAAGAAGAAGAAGAAGAATTAGAAGATGAAGGAGAAGAAGAAGAAGAAGAGGAACAAATAGAAGGAGAAGAAGAAGAAGAAGAAGAAGAAGTGGAAGAAGAAGAAGAATTAGAATAAGAAGAGGAAGAAGGTGAAGAACAATAAAAAAAGGAAGAAGATGATGATGAAGAAGAAGAAGTAGAATAAGAAGAAGAAGAAGAAGAAGAGGAGGAAGATGAAGAAGTAAAAGATGAAGAAGAATAAAAGAAGAAGAAGATAAATTAAAAGAAGAGGAAGAAGAAGACGAAGAAGATGAAGATGAAGAAGTATAAGATGATGAAGAAAAATAAGAAGAAGGTAAAGAAGAAATAGAAGAGGAAGGAGAAGAAGGAGAAGGAGGAGCAGGAGGACGAGGAGGACGAGGAGGAGGAGAAAGAGAAAAAGAAAAAGAAGAAGGAGAGTAAGAAGGAGAGGAAGAGGAAGAGGAAGAAGAATAAGAAGAAGAAGGGAATGAACAAGAACTAGAAGAAGAATTAGAAGAAGAAGTGGAAGAAGAAGAAGAAGGAGAAGAGAAAGAAGATGAAGAAGATGATGAAGAAGAAGAAAAAGAGGAAGAAGAATTAGAAGAAGAAGTAGAAGAAGAAGAAGTAAAATAAGAAAAAGAGGGAGGAGAAGAAGGAGAAGGGGAAGAAGAAGAAGAAGAAAAAGAAAGGTTAGAAAACAAAAAAGAAAGAGAAGTTGAAGAAGGAGAAGAAGATGAAGAAGAAGAAGAAGAAGAAGAAGAAGTAGAAGAAGAAGAAGAAGAAGAAGAAGAGGTAAAATAAGAAGAAGAAGAAGAAGAAGAAGGGTTTGAAAACGAAGAAGAAAAGGAAGATGAAGAAGGAGAAGAAGATGAAGAAGTAGAAGAAGAAGAAGGAGGAGGAGGAGGAGGAGAAGAATTAAAACAAGAAGAAGAAGAAGAAGAAGAAGAAGAAGAAGAGGAAGAAGAGGAAAGAGAAGAAGAATAAGAGGAGGAGGAGGAGGAAGAAGAAGATGAAAAAGAAGAAGAACAACAACAAGAATTGGAAGAATAAGGAGAAGGAGAAGAAGAAGAAGAAGAAGAAGAAGAAGAAGAAGTAGAAGAAGAAGAAGAAGAAGATGAAGAAGAAGAAATAGAAGAAGAAGAAGTAGTTGAATAATAATGATAACAATAAGAAGAAGAAGATGACGAAGGCGATGAAGAAGTAGAAGAAGAATAAGAGGAAGAAGAGGGAGAAGAAGAAGAAGAAGACGAAGAAGAAGAAGAAGAAGAAAGAGAAGATGAAGAAGAAGAAGAAGAAGAAGAAGAAGAAAAATAATAAGAAGAAGAAATAGAAGAAGAAGAAGAAGAAAAAGATGATTATGAACAAGAATTAGTGGAAGAAGAGGAAAAAGAAGAAGAAGAAGAAGAAGAAGGAGAAGAAGTAAATGAAGAATAAGAGCAGAAGAACAAGGAGAAGAAAAAGAAGATGAAGGGAAGAAGAAGAAGAAGAAGAACTAGAAGGAGAAGAAGAACAACAACAACAAGAAGAAGAAGAAGAGGTAGAAGGAGAAGAAGAAGAATAATAATAATAATAATAATAAGAAGAAGTTAAAGAAGAAGAAGAAGAAGAAGTTGAAGAAGAAAAAGAAGAAGAAGAAGTAGATGAAGAACTAGAAGAAGAAGGAGAAGAAGAAGATGAACAAATTGAAGGTGAAGAATAAAAAGCTAAAGAAGAAGTAGAAGAAGAAGAAGAATAAGAGGAAGAAGAAGAATAATAAGAAATAAGTAGAGGAAGAAGCTTAGGAAGAATAAGAATGGGAAGAAGAAGATGATAAAGAAGAGGAGGAAGAAGAAGAAGAATAGGAAGAAGAAGATGAAAAAGAAGAAGAAGAAGAACAACAAGAAGTGGAAGAAGAAGAAGAAGAAAAAGAAGAAGAAGAAGAAGAAGAAGAAAAAGAGCAAGAAGAAGAAGAAGAAGAAGAGAAAGAAAAGGAAGAAGAAGAAGAAGAAGATGAAGAAGGAGAACTAGAAGAAGAAGAAGAAGAAGAAGAAAAAGAAGCAGTAGAAGAAGAAGAAGAAGCAGAAGAAGAAGAAGATGAACTAGAAGTAGAAGATGAAGAACAAGATGAAGGAGAAGAAGAAGAAGGAGAATGAAAAGAAAAAGAAGAAAAAGAAGAAGAAGAAGAAGAAGAAGCGGAAGGAGAAGAAGAAGAAGAAGAAGAAGGAGGAGGAGAAGAAGAAGCAAAAGAAGAAGAAGAAGAGGAAGAAGAGGAAGGAGTTTAAGAAGAGGTGGAGGAGGAGAAAGAAGAAGATAAAAAAGAAGAAGAAGAACAAGAAGAAGTGGAAGAAGAAGAAGAAGTAGAAGAAGAAGAACAGGAGGAGGAGGTGGAGGAGGACGAGGAAGAAGAAGAAGAAGAAGAAGAGGAGACAAAGAAGAAGAAGAAGAAGAAGATGAAGAAATATGAAGGAAGAAAAGCAAGAAGAAGAAGTAGAAGAAATAAAAGAAGAAGAAGAAGAAGATTAAAAAGAAAAAGAAGAGGAAGCAGAAGCAGAAGAAGAAAATAAAGAAGAGGAAGAAGATGAAGAACTAGAAGAAGAAGAAGAAGGAGAAGAAGAAGAAGAAGAAGAAGAGGAACAAATAGAAGGAGAAGAAGAAAAAGAAGAAGAAGAAGAAGAAGAAGAAGAAGAATAAGAGGAAGATGAAGAATAATATTAATAATAAGTAGGAAGAAGGTGAGAAAGAATAAGAATAAGAAGAAGAAGAAGAAGAAGAAGAAGTTTAAGAAGCAGAAGAAGAAGATGAATAAAAGAAGAAGAAGAAGAAGAAGGAGAGGAAGAAGTTGAAGAAGAAGAAGTAGATGAATACGAAGAAGAACAAGAAGAAGATGAAGAAGAAAAAGAATTATAAGATGATGAAGAATAAAAAGAAGAAGAAGGAAAAGAAGATGAAGAAGAAAAGAAGAAGAAAAAGAAGGAGAAGAATGAGAAGAAGGAGAAGGAGAAGAAAGAGAAGAAGGAGGAGGGGGAGGAGGAGGAGATGGAGGAGTAGAAGAAGAAGAGGTAGAAGAAGAAGAAGAAGAAGAAGAAGAAGAAGATGGCGAAGAAGAAGGAGAAGCAGAAGAAGAAGAAGGATAGGAAGAAGTGTAGGAAGAGGAAGAAGAGGAAGAAGAAGAAGAAGAAGAAGAAGATGAAGAGGAAGAAGGGAATGAAGAAGAAGAAGAACAAGAAGAAGAAGAAGAAGTGGAATAAGTAGAAGGAGAAGAAAAAGAAGAAGAAGAAGAAGAAGAAGAAGAACAAGAAGAAGAAGTAGAAGAAGAAGAAGAAGTGGAAGAAGAAGATGAAGAAGAAGAAGAAGAAGAGGAGGATGAAGAAGAAGAAGAAGAAGAAGAAGAAGAGGAAGAAAAGAAAGAAGAACAAGAAGAAAAAGAAGAAGAAGAAGAAGAAGAAGGAGAACTAGAAGAAGAAGAAGAAAAACAAGGAGAAGAAAAAGAAGAAGAAGAACAAGAAGAAGAACAAGAAGTAGATGAAGACATAGAAGAAGAAGAAGAAGAGGAAGAAGAAGTAGAAGATGATGAAGAAGAAGAAGGAGAAGAAGAAGAAGGAGAAGGAAAAGAAGAAGAAGAAGAAGAAGAAGAAGAAGAAGAAGAAGTAGAAGAAGAAGAAGAAGAAGAAGAAGCAGAAGCAGAAGCATAAGAAGTAGAAGAAGAAGGAAGAGGAGAAGAAGAAGAAGCAAAAGAAGAAGACGAAGAGGAACATGAAGAAGAAGAAGAGCAGGAGGAAGAAGAGTAAGGAGAGGAACAAGAAGTGTTGGGGGAGGAAGAAGAAGAAGAAAAGGAAGAAGAAGATAAAAAAGAAGAAGAAGAAAAAGAAGAAGTGGAAGAAGAAGAAGAAGAAGAAGAAGAGGTGGAGGAGGAGGAAGAAGAAGAAGAAGAAGAAGAAGAGGGGAGGAAGAAGAAGAAGATGAAGAATAATAATAAGAAGAAGAATTAGAAGAAGAAGAAGAAGAAGAAGAAGAGGAAGATGAAGAAGTAAAAGATGAAGAAGAATAGAAGAAGAAGAAGATAAAGAAGAAGAAGAGGAAGAAGAAGAAGAAGAAGAAGAAGAGGAAGAAGTATAAGATGATGAAGAAAAATAAGAAGAAGAAGGTAAAGAAGAAGAAGAAGAAGAAGAAGGAGAAGAAGGAGAAGGAGGAGCACGAGTTGGAGGAGGAGGAGAAGAAGAAAAAGAAAAAGAAGAAAGAGAGCAAGAAGGAGAGGAAGAGGAAGAGGAAGAAGAATAAGATGAAGAAGAGGTAGAAGAGGAAGGGAATGAACAAGAACTAGAAGAAGAAGAAGTAGAAGAAGAAGTGGAAGAAGACGAAGAAGG
>JAIUJO010001171.1:135000-137500 GCA_023846275.1 Vanilla planifolia | reverse complement strand
AGAAGATTAAGAAGTAGAGGAAGAAGAGGAACAACAAGAAGAAGAAGGGCAGGAAGAGGAAGAAGAAGAAGAAGAAGAACAGGAACAAGAAGGAGAAGAAGAAGAAGAAGGAGAAGAAGTGAAGGAAGAAGAAGGAGAAGTAGAAGAAAAAGAAGAAAAAGAACAAGAGGTTGATCGAGAAGAAGAAAAAGAAGTAGTAGTAATAGTAGTAAAATAAGAGGAAGAAGAAGAAGAAGAAGTTAAAGAAGAACAAGCAAGAAAAAGAAGACAAGTTGTAGTAGTAGAAGAGATGAAGCAAAAGAAAAAGGAGGAAGAAGAAGAAAAAAAAGAAGAAGTAAAGAAGAAGTAGAAGAGGAAGGAGAAGGAGAAGGAGAAGAAGAAGAAGAAGGAAAGAAGAAGAAGAAGAAGAAGAAGAAGATGAAGGAGTAGGAGAAGAAGAAGAAGAAGAAGAAGAAGAAGAAAAAGAAAAAGAAGAGGAAGTAGTTTAAGAAGAAGTGAAGAAGAAGTAGAAGAAAATGAGGAAGAAGAAGATGATGATGCAGAAGAAGAAAAAGAAGTAGGAGAATAAGATGGAGGAGAAGAAGAAGTGGAAGAAGATGAAGAAGAAGAAAAAGAAAAAGAAGGACAAGAAGAACAAGAAGGAGAAGTTGAAGAAGTAGAAGAAGAAGAACATGATGATGATGAAGAAGAAGAAAAAGAAAAAGAAGTAGAAGCAAAAGAACTAGAAGAAGAAAAAGAAGGAGAAGAAGAAGAAGAAGAAGAAGAAGAAGAAGAAGAAGTAGAAGAAGAAGAAGAAAAAGAATAAGAAGAGGAAGAAGTGAAAGAAGAAGAAGAAGAGGAGGAGGAAAAGAGGAAGAGTAAGAAGAAATAGATGAGGAAGAAGAAGAAGAAGAGGAAGAAAAAGAGCAAGAAGAACTAGAAGAGGAAGACGAAGATGAAGAAGAGTAAGAAGAGGAGGAAGAAGAAGAAGAAGAAGAGGAAGACGGTGAAGAAGAAGAAGAAGAAGAAGGAGTTGAAGATAGTGGAGGAGGAGGAGGAGAAGAAGAAGAAGAAGAAGTAGAAGAAGAACGAGAAGAAGAAGTACACAATGAGGAAAATGAAGGAGTAGGAGAAGAAGAAGAAGTATAAGAAGAAGAGAAGTAGTAATAAAAGGAGAAGAAGTAGGTGATGAAGAAGAAGAAGAAGAATAGGAATAAGAACAAAATGAAAAAGAAGAAGAAGAAGAAGATGAAGATGATGATGATGATGAAGAAGAAGAAGAAGAGGAGAAAGAAGAAGAAGTGGAAGAAGAAGAGGAAGAAGATCAAGAAGAAGGAGAGAATAAGATCATGATGATGATGACGATGAAGAAGAAAACAAAGGAGAAGAAAAGAAGAAGAAGAAGAAGGAGAACTTGAAGAAGGAGAAAAAGGAGAAGGAGAAGAAGGAGATAAAGAAGAAGAAGAAGGAGAAGAATGGGAGGAAGAAAAAGAAGAAGAAGAAGAAGAACAACAACAACAACAACAAGAAGGGAGGAAGAAGATGAGGAAGAAGAATAAGAAGAAAAAGAAGAATAAGAAGAAGAAGAAGAGGACAATGAAGAAGAAGGAAAGCAAGAAGAAGATGAAGAGGAGCAAGAAGAAAAAGAAGAAGAAGAAGAAGATGAAGAAAATGAAGATGAACAAGAATTAGAAGAATAACAAGAAGAAGAATAAGAAGAAGAAGTGGAAGAAGAAGAAGAAGAAGAAAAAGAAGAAGATGATGAAGAAGAAGAAGAAGAACAAGAAAAAGAACAACAACAAGAAGAAGAATAATAATAATAAGAAGAAGAAGAGGAAGAAGAAGGAGGAGAAGAAGTAGGAGGAGGAGGAGGAGGAGGAGGAAGGGGACTATAAGACGAAAAAAAAGAAGATGAGGAAGAGGAAGAAGAAGTAGAAAAACAAGAAAAAGAAGAAGAAGAAGAAGATGAAAAAGAAAAATAACAGAAAGAAGAAGAAGAAGAAGAAGAAGAAGAAGGGGAAGAGAAAGAGGAAGATGAAGAAGAAGAAGGAGAAGAAGAAGAAGAAGTGAAAGAAGAAGATGGAGAAGAAGAAGGAGAAGGAAAAGAAGAAGAAGAAGAAGAAGAAGAAGAAGAAAAAGAAGAAGAAGAAGAAGAAGAAGAAGAAGAAGAAGGAGAAGTAGTAATAATAGAAGAAGAAGAAGAATAATAATAATAATAAGAAGAAGAAGAAGCAGAAGAAGAAGAAGAAGAAGGAGAAGAAGAATAAAAAGAAGAAAAAGAAGAAGAAAGAAGAAGATGAAGAAGAAGAAGAAGAAGAAGAAGAAGAAGAAGATGAAGAAGAATAAGACTAAGAAGAAGTAGAAGATGAAGAAGAAGATGGAGAAGAAGAAGAAAAAGAAGGAAAAGAAGAAGATAAAGAAGAAGAAGAAGAAGGACAAGAAGAACCAAAACAATAAGAAGAGGAAGAAGAAGAAGAAGAACAAGAAGATGTGGAAGACGAAGAAGAAGAATAAGAAGTTG
>JAIUJO010001171.1:120000-122500 GCA_023846275.1 Vanilla planifolia | reverse complement strand
GAAGAAGAAGAAGAAGAAGAAGAAGAAGGAGAAGGAGAAGAAGAAGAAGAAGAAGAAGAAGAAGAAGAAGAAGAAGAAGAAGAAAAAGAATAAGAAGAAGGAGAAGATGAAGAAGAAGAAGAAGAAGAAGTTTTAGAAGAAAATGATGAACAAGAAGAAGTAGAAGAAAATGAAGTAAAAGAAGAAGAAGAAGAAGAGGAAGAAGAAGAAGAAGAAGAAGAAGAAGAAGAAGAGGAAGAAGAAGAAGAAGAAGAAGAAGAAGTAGTAGACAAAGAATTCGAAAATGTAGAATAAGCAGAAGAAGAAGAAGAAGAAGAACAAGATGAAGGAGTAGAAGAAGCAGAGGAAGAAGTAGAGAAGAAGTAGAAGAAGAAGAAGAAGAAGAAGAAGAAGAAGAAGAAAAACAGGAAGAAGATGGAGAAGGGGTAGAAGCAGAAGCAGAAGTAGAAGAAGAACAAGAAGAAGAAGTATAATAGCATGAAGAAGAACTGGAAGAAGAAGAAGAAAAAGAAATTAAAAAGAAGATGAAGATGAAGAAGATGAAGTTGAAGACGAAGAAGAAGAAGAGGAAGAAGAAGAAGAAGAAAGAAGAAGAAGATGAAGTAGTAGAAGAAGAACAAGATGATGATGAAGAAGAATAAGAAGAGCAAGAAGAAGAAGTAGAAGAAGATGAAGAATAAGAGCAAGAAAAGTAGTGCTAGTAGAAGAAGAAGAAGAAGAAGGAGAAGAGGAGAAGAAGAAGAAGAAGAAGAAGTAAAGGAAGAAGATGAAGAAGAAGATGATGAAGAGGAGGAGGAGGAAGAAGTAGAGGTAGAAAAAGAAAAAGAAGAGCGGGAGGAGGAGGAAGAAGAACAAGAAGAAAAAGAAAAAGAGGAAGAAGAAGAAGAAGGAGAAGAAAAAGAAGAAGACGAAGAAGACAAAGAAGAAGAGGAAGAAGTACAAGAGGAGGAAGAAGAAGAAGAACAAGAATTGGAGGAGGAGGATGATGAAGAAGAAGAAGAAAAAGAAGAAGAGGAAGAAGTAGAAAAAGAAGAAGGAAAAGGAGAACACGAAGAATTGAAAGAAGAAGAAGAAGAAGAACTAGAAGAAGAAGTAAAAGAAGAAGAAGATGATGATGGTGAAGAAGAAAAATAAGAAGTCAAAGAAGAAGATGTAGAAGAAGAAGAGGAAGAGGAGGAAGAAGAAAAAGGAGAAGAAGAAGAAGAAGTAGAAGAGGAGGAGGAGGAGGAGGAGGAAGAAGAAGAAGAAGAAGAAGAAGAAGAAGGTGAAGTGACAGGAGAAGAAGAAGAAGAAGAAGAAGGTGAAGTGGCAGGAGAAGAAGAAGAAGAAGAAGAAGAAGATGGAGTAGAGGTATAAGAAGAAGATGGAGAAGAAGTAGAATAAGAAATGGTAGAAGGAGATGAAGATGATGAAGAAGAGGAAGAAGCAGAAAAAGAAGAAGAAGAAGATGAAGAAGAAGAAGAAAAATAAGAAGAAGACGAAGAAGAACAAGATGATGATGATGATGAAGAAGAAGAAGAAGAAAGAAGTGGAAGAAGAAGAATGAGAAGAAGAAGAAGAAGCAGAAGGGAAAGAAGAAGAAGAAGAAGAAGAGGAGGAAGAGGATGAAGAAGTAGAAGAAGAAGAAGAAGAAGGGGAAGAATTAGAAAAAAAAGATGTGAAAGAAGAAGAAGAAGAGCAAGAAGAAGAAGAAGGACAAGAAGAAGAGGAGAAGAAGAAAAAGAACAAGAACAAGAAAAGAAGAAGTTGAAGAAGAAGAAAAGAAGAAGAAGATAGAGAAGGTGTAGGAGAAGACGAAGAAGAATAAAAGTAGAAGTGGAAGAAGAAGAAGAAGAACAAGAACAAGAAGAATAATGAGAAGAAGAAGAAGAAGAAGATGAAAAGGTTGGAGATAAAGAGGAAGAAGAAGATGAAGAAGAAGTAGGAGAAGAAGAAGAAGGAGAAGAAGAAAGAAATAAGAAAAAGAAGAAGAAGAAGTTGAAGAAAGAAAGGAAGAAGAAGTCGAAGAAAAAGCAGAAGTAAAAGAAGAAGAAGAAGAATAAGAAGAGGACGATGATGGACAAAGAAAGAGGAGAAGAAGAAGGAGAATTAGAAAAATGAGAAGGAGAAGAAGATGGAGAAGAAGAGGAAGAAGGGGGAGCAGAAGAAAAGAAGAATCTGAAGAAGAAGAAGAAGAAGAAAAAGCAACAGTAGAAGAAGAAGATGATGGTTAAGAAGAAGAAGAAGGGGGAGAAGAAGAAGAAGAAGAAGAAGAAGAAGATAAAGAAGAAGAAATTGAAGAAGTAGAAGGAGAAGAAAAAGTAGAAGTAGTCGTAGAAGAAGTAAAAGAAGAAGAAGAAGAAAAAGAAGAATAACAAGATGACTAAGAAGAAGAGGAAGAAGTAGAGAAAGAAGAACAAGAGGATGATGAAAAAGAAGAAGAAGAAGTAGAAGAAGGAGAAGAAGAAGAAGAAGAAGAAGAAGAAGAAGAAGAAGAAAAGTTAGAAGGAGAAGAATAAGA
>JAIUJO010001171.1:112500-115000 GCA_023846275.1 Vanilla planifolia | reverse complement strand
AAGAAGATGAAGAAGAAGAAGAAGATGAAGTAGTAGAAGAAGAAGAAGGAGAAAACGAAGAGGAAAAAGAAGAAGATGGAGAAGAAGAAGACGAAGAAGAAGAAGGAAAAGAAGAAGAAGTAGATTAAGAAGAAGAAGAAGGAGAAGAAGCAGAAGAAAAAGAAGAAGGAGAAGAAGAAGTAGTAGAAGAAGAAGATGTAGTAGAAGAAGATGAAGATGAAGAAGGAGAAGAACAAGAAGAAGAAAAGGAGAAGAAGAAGAAGAAGAATAAGAAGAAGAAGAAGAAGAAGAAAAACAAGAAGAAGATGGAGAAGGGGTAGAAGAAGAAGCAGAAGAAGAAAAAGTAGAGGTGGAAGAAGAAGTAGAAGAAGAACAAGAAGAAGAAGTAGAATAGCATGAAGAAGAACTGGAAGAAGAAGAAGAAAAAGAAATTAAAGAAGAAGATGAAGATGAAGAAGATGAAGTTGAAGACGAAGAAGAAGAAGAAGAAGAAGAAGAAAGAAGAAGAAGATGAAGTAGTAGAAGAAGAACAAGATGATGATGAAGAAGAATAAGAAGAGCAAGAAGAAGAAGTAGAAGAAGATGAAGAACAAGAACAAGAAAAGTAGTGCTAGTAGAAGAAGAAGAAGAAGAAGAAGGAGAAGACGAAGAAGAAGAAGTTGAAAAGGAAGAAGAAGAAGAAGAAGAAGAAGAAGAAGAAGAAGAAGAAGAAGAAGAAAAGGAAGAAGATGAAGAAGAAGATGATGAAGAGGAGGAGGAGGAAGAAGTAGAGGTAGAAGAAGAAGAAGAAGAGGAGGAGGAGGAGGAAGAAGAAGAAGAAGAAAAATAAGAAGAGGAAGAAGAAGAAGAAGAAGAAGAAAAAGAAGAAGACGAAGAATAGAAAGAAAAAGAGGAAGAAGTACAAGAGGAGGAGGAAGAAGAAGAAGAAGAATTGGAGGAGGAGGATGACGAAGAAGAAGAAGAAGAAAAAGTAGAAGAGGAAGAAGTAGAAAAAGAAGAAGAAAATGAAGAACACGAAGAATTGAAAGAAGAAGAAGAAGAAGAACTTGAAGAGGAAGTAAAAGAAGAAGAAGATGATGATGGTGAAGAAGAAAAAGAAGAAGTCAAAGAAGAAGATGTAGAAGAAGAAGAAGAGTAAGAGGAAGAAGACGAAGAAGGAGAAGAAGAAGAAGAAGAATAGGAAAAAGAAGAAGAAGAAGAAGAAGAAGTAGAAGAGGAGGAGGAGGAGGAGGAAGAAGAAGAAGAAGAATAAGAAGAAGAAGAACTACATAAAGAAGAAGAAAATTGAGAAGAAGAAGAAGAAGAAGAAGAAGAAGGTGAAGTGGTAGGAGAAGAAGAAGAAGAAGAAGAAGATGGAGTAGAGGTATAAGAAAAAGATGGAGAAGAAGTAGAATAAGAAATGGTAGAAGGAGATGAAGATGATGAAGAAGAAGAAGAAGCAGAAAATGAAGAAGAAGAAGATGAAGAAGAAGAAGAAAAAAAAGAAGAAGACGAAGAAGAACAAGATGATGATGATGATGAAGAAGAAGAAGAAGAAAGAAGTGGAAGAAGAAGAAGGAGAAGAAGAAGAAGAAGAAGAAGGAATAGAAGAAGAAGAAGAAGAAGAGGAGGAAGAAGATGAACAAGTAGAAGAAGAAGAAGAAGAAGAAGGGGAAGAATTAGAAAAAAAAGATGTGAAAGAGGAAGAAGAAGAAGAAGAGCAAGAAGAAGAAGAAGAAGGATAAGAAGAAGAGGAGAAGAAGGAAAAGAACAAGAACAAGCAAAAGAAGAAGTTGAAGAAGAAGAAAAAGAAGAAGAAGATAGAGAAGTTGTAGGAGAAGAAGAAGAAGAATAAAAGTAGAAGTGGAAGAAGAAGAAGAAGAACAAGAATAAGAATAATAATGAGAAGAAGAAGGAAGAAGATGATGAAAAGGTTGGAGATAAAGAGGAAGAAGAACATGAAGAAGAAGTAGGAGAAGAAGAAGAAGAACAAGGAGAAGAAGAAAGAAATAAGAAGAAGAAGAAGAAGAAGAAGAAGAAGAAGAAGTTGAAGAAGCAAAGGAAGAAGAAGACGAAGAAAAAGCAGAAGTAAAAGAAGAAGAAGAAGAAGAAGAAGAAGAAGAATAAGAAGAGGACGATGATGGACAAAGAGGAGAAGAACAAGGAGAATTAGAAAAATGAGAAGGAGAAGAAGATGGAGGAGAAGAGGAAGAAGCAGGAGCAGAAGAAGAAGAAGAATAAGAAGAAAAAGCAGCAGTAGAAGAAGAAGATGATGGTTAAGAAGAAGAAGAAGGGGAGAAGAAGAAGAAGAAGAAGAAAAAGAAGAAGAAAATGAAGTAGTAGAAGGAGAAGAAAAAGTAGAAGTAGTAGTAGAAGAAGTAGAAGAAGAAGTAGGAGGAGGAGGAGGAGGAGGAGAAGAAGAAGAAGAAGAAGAAAAGCAGAACAAGACGAAGAAGAAGAAGAAGAAGAAGAAGTAGAAGAAACAGAGGAAGAAAAAGAAAAGGAAGAAGGAGAAGGAGAA
>JAIUJO010001171.1:100000-102500 GCA_023846275.1 Vanilla planifolia | reverse complement strand
AAGAAGAAGAGGAAGAAGATGAAAAAGTGGAGGAAGAAGAAGAAGAAGTGGAATAAGAAAAGGAAGAAGAAGATGAGGTAGGAGAAGGAGAAGAAGAAGAAGAAGAAGAACAAGAACAAGAAGAAGAAGAGGAAGGAGAAGTAGAACAAGAAGAAATAAACGAGAAAAAAGAATAAAAAGAAGAAGAAGAAGAAGAAGAAGATGAAGAAGAAGTAGAAGATGAATAAGAAGAAGAAGAAGGAGAAGAAGAAGGAGGAGAAGAAGAAAAATAAGAAGAAAAAGGAGATGAAGAAGAAGAAGAAGAAGAAAGAGAAGGAGAAGAAGAAGATGTAGTAGAATAAGAAGTAGAAGAAGAATAGGAAGAAGAAGAAGAAGAAGAAGAAGAAGTACAAGAACAAGAAGAAGAAAGAGTTGAAGAATAAGAAGAAGAAGAAGAAAAGAAGAAGAAGAAGAAGAAGCAAAAGAAGAAGTATATGATGAAGAAGAATTAGAAAAAGAAGACATAGACAAAGAGGGTGAAGAACAAGTAGAAGAAGCAGAAAAAGCAGAAGTAGAAGGAGAAGAAAGGCAAGGAGATGGAGATGAAGATGATGAAGATGAAGAACATGAGGAAGAAGAAGAAGAAGAAGAAAAAGAGGAAGAAGAACTAGAAGGGGAGTAAGAAAAAGAAGAAGATGAAGAAGAAGAAGAAAATGAAGGAGAAGAAGAAAAAAAAGGGGAAGAAGATGAAGAAGAAGAAGAAGAAGAAGAAGAAGAAAAGGAAGAAGAAGAAGAAGAAGTAGAAGAAGAAGAAGAAAGAAGAAGAGGAAGACGAAGAAAAAGAGGAAGAAGAAGAAAAAGAAGAAGAAGAAGAAGAAAAACAAGAAGTAGAAGAAGTAGAAGAAAAAGAAGAACAAAAAGAAGAAGAAGAAGAAGAAGAAAAGAAGAAGAAGAACAAGAAGAAGAAGAAGAAGGAGAATAAGTTGATTATCGAGAAGAGGAGGAAGAAGAAGAGGAAGAAGAAGACAAAGAAGAAGAAGAACAAGGAGGAGGAGGAGAAGAAGAAGAAGAAGAAGAAGAAAAAGGAGCAGACCAGGAAGAAGAAGAATAAGATGAGGAAGCAAAATGAGATGTAGAAGAGGAAGAAGAAGAAGAAGAGGAAGAAGTAGAAGTAGAAGAAGAGGAATAAGAAGAAGAAGTGGAATGAGTAGAAGAAGAAGAAGGAGAAGAAGAAAAAAATAATGAGGAGTTGAAGAAGAAGGAGTACAAGAAGAAGTAGTAGTAGAAGAAGAAGAGGTGGAGGAGGAAAAGGAAGTAGAAGAAGGAGAGGAAGAAGAAGAAGAAGAAGAATAAATAGAAGAAGAAAAGTTCAAGAAGGAGAAGAAGCAGAAGAAGAAGAAGAAGAAGAAGAGAAGAAGATGAAGAAGAACAACAAAGAGAAGAAGAAGAAGAAGAAGAAAAAGAAGAACAAGAAAAAGAAGAAGAAAAAGTAGAAGAAGAAGAGGAAGAAGAACAGGAAAAGGTGGAGGAGGTGAAAGAAGAAGAAGAAGAAGATGAAGTATAGAAGAAGAGATGATGATGAGAAAGGAGAAGAAGAAGAAGAAGAAGAAGAAAGAAGAAGAGGAAGTAGAAGAAGAAGAAGAAGAAGAAGAAGAAGAAGAAGAAGTAGAAGAAGAAGAAGAAAAATAAGAAGAAGAAGAAGAGAAGGTGAAGAAGAAGATGAAGGAGATGAAGAAGTTGAAAAATAATAGGAAGAGGATGAAGAAGAAGAATAAGAAGAAGAAGAAGGAGTTGAAGAAGAAGAAGAAGACAAAGAAGAAGAAGATGAAGAACAAGAAGAGGAAAAAGAAGAAGAAGCACAGGAACAAGAAGATAAGAAAAGAAGATGAAGAAGACGAAGAAGAAGTGGATGAAGAAGAAGAAAAAGAAAAAGAAGACGAAGAAGTAGAAGAGTAAGAGAAGAAAAATGAGAAGAAGAAGAAAAAGAAGAAGTAGAAGAAGAAGAAGAAGAAGAAGAAGAAGGAGAAGAAGGAGAACAAGAAGAAGAAGGAGAAGAAGAAGAAGAAAAAGGAAAAGTGAAAGAACAAGGAGTATAAGAAGAGGAAGAAAAGGAAGAAGAAGAAGAAGTTGAAGAAGTAGAAGAAGAAGTAGAAGAAGAATAAGAAGAAGAAGAGGAAGAAGAAGAAGAAGAATTATAAGAAGAAGAAGAAGAAGAATTATAAAAAGAAGAAGAAGAAGAAGTATATAAAGAAAAAGAAAAATGAGAAGAAGAAGAAGGAGGAGGAGGAGGAATTAGAGAAGTAGAAGAAGGAGAAGAAAAGGAATGAGAAGAAAAAGAAGAAGGAGAACAAGGAGGGGAAAAGAAGAAGGAGTAGAAGTAGAAGTAGATGGAGAAAAAATGAAGAAGAAGTAGTAGTGTGAGGAGAAGAAGAAGAAGAAGAAGAAGAAGGAAAACAACATGAAGTTAAAGAAGAAGAAGAAGAACAAGTAGAAGCAAAAGACAAAGAAGAAGAAGAAGAAA
>JAIUJO010001171.1:92500-95000 GCA_023846275.1 Vanilla planifolia | reverse complement strand
AAGAAGAAGATAAGGAAGAAGAAGAAGAAGAAGAAAGAGAAAGAAGGGGACGAAGAAAAATAAGAAGATGAACTAGAAGAAGAAAAGGTTGAAGAAGAAGAAAAAGAAGAAGAGGAAGAACAATAAGAAAAAGTGAAAGAAAAATAACTCGAAGAAGAAGAAGAAGAAGAAGAAGAAGAAGAGGAAGAAGAAGAGGAAGAAGAAGAGGAAGAAGAAGAAGAAGAAGAAGAAGAAGAGTAAGAAGAAGATGAAGAAGAAAAAATAAAAAAGAAGAAGAAGAAGAAAAAGAAGAACAAAAAGAAGAAGAAGAAGGAGAAGTAGAAGTAGAAGAAGAAGAGGATGATGATGATGATGATGATGATCAAGAAGAAGAGAAAGAAGAAGAAAAGGTGGAGGAAGAAGACAAAGAAGAAGAGGAAGAAGAAGAACAAGAAGAAGAAGAAGAGGAAGAATAAGAAGTAGAATAAGAGGAAGAATAAGATGACGAAGAAAAATGAGAAGAAGTTGAAGAGAAAGAAGAAGAAAAAGGAGAAGAAGAAGAAGAAGAGGAAGGAGAAGAAGAAGAAGGAGGAGAATAAGAAAAAAATAAGGAGTTGAAGAAGAAGTAGAAGGAGTACAAGAAGAAGTTGTACAAGGAGAAGAACAAGAAGAAGAGGAGGAGGAAAAGGAAGTAGGAGAAGACAAAGAAGAAGAAGAAGAAGAAGAAGAAGAAGAAGAAGACGAAGAAGAAGAAGAAGAGAAGCTGAAGAAGAAGATGAAGAAGAAGAGGAAGAAGAGGAAGAAGAAGAACAAGAAGAAGAAGAAGAGGAGGAAGAAGAAGAAGAAGAAGAAGAAGAAGTTGAAATGAAGAAGAAGAAGAAGAAGAAGAAGAAGGAGAAGATGAAGAAAAGAACAAAGAGAAGAAGAAGAAGAAGAAGAAGAAGATAGTAGAAGAAGAAGAGGTAGTAGAGGAAGAAGAAGAGGAAGAAGTGGAGGAGGTGGAAAAAGAAGAAGAAGAAGAAAGAGAAGAAGAAGAAGAAGAAATGGAAGAAGAAGAAGAAGATGATTATGATGAAAAAGAAGAAGAAGAAGAAGAAAGAAGAAGAGGAAGAAGAAGAAGAAAATGAAGAAGAAGAAAAAAAACAAAAACAAGAAGAAGAATAAGAAGAAGAAAAGAAGAAGCAGAAGAAGTCGAAGAAGAAGAAAAGAAGAAGAAGAAGTATTTGATGATGAAGAAAAGGAAAAAGAAGACATAAAAAATGGGGAGAAGAAAAAGAAGCAGAAGAAGAAGAAGAAGAAGGACAAGAAAAAAAGTAGGAGATGAAGATAAAGAACAAGAAGAATAAGGGGAGGAAGAAGAAGTAGAAGATGAAGAAAAAGAAAAGGAAGAAGAAGAAGAATAGGAGAAAGAAGAAGAAGAGGAAGAATAAGTAGACAAAGATCAAGAAGTAGAAAAAGAAGAAGAAGAAATAGAAGAAGAAGAAGAAGAAGAAGAAGAAGAAGAAGAATTAAGAAGAAGAGGAAGAAGAAATAGAAAAACAAGAAGAAGTAGAAGAAGAAGAAGAAGAAGAAAAAAAAGAACAAAAAGAAGAAGAAGATGAAGAAGATGATCAAGGAGAAGAGGAACAAGAAGAAAAGCTGGAGGAAGAAAAACAAGAAGAAGAGGAAGAAAAAGATGAAGAAGAAAAATAAAAAGAAGAAGAAGAAGAAGAAGAAGAAGAAGAAGAAGAAGAAGAAAAAGAGGAAAAAGAAGAAGATTAAGAAGAGGAAGAAAAATGAGAAGTAGAAGTGGAAGAAGAAGAAGAAGAAGAAGAGGAATAAGAAGAAGAAGGGGAAGAAGTAGAAGAAGAAGAATGAGAAGAAGAAAATTAGAAGTAGTTGAAGAAGAAGAAGAAGAAGGAGTATAGGAAGTAGTAGAAGATAAAGAAGAAGAGGAGGAGGAAAAGGAAGTAGAAGAAGAAGGAGGAGAAGAAGAAGAAGAAGAAGAATAAGTAGTAGAAGAAGAAGAAGAAGAAGAAGAGGAAGTTGAAGAAGAAGAGGAGGAGGAAGAAGAAGAAGAAGAAGCAGAAGGTGAAGATGAAGTATATGATGAAGTAGATGAAGAAAAACAAGACATGAAAAAGGAGGAAGAGGAAGAAAAAGAAGAAAAAGAAAGAGAAGGAGAAGGAGATGAAGATAAAGAAGAAAAAGAAGACATAAAAAAGGAGGGAGAAGAAGAAGAAAGAGATGGGGATGGAGATGATAAAAAAGAAGAAGAAGACAAAGAAGTAGTAGTTGTAGAAGAAGAGGAAGAAAAAGAAGAAGAAGAAGAAGTGGAAGATGATGATCATGATAATGATGATGATGATGAAGAAGAAGAACAAGGGGAACAACAAGCTGAAGAAGAAGAAGAAGAAGTAGTAGAAGAAGAAGATGATGATGATGATGAAAAAGAGGAAGAACAGAAAGAAGAAGAGGAAGAAATAGAAGAAAAAGAAGAAGATGGTGATGAAGAAGAAGAACAAGCAGAAAAAGAAGCTGA
>JAIUJO010001171.1:55000-62500 GCA_023846275.1 Vanilla planifolia | reverse complement strand
AACAAGAAGGAGAAGTTGAAGAAGAAAAAGAAGAAGAAGAAGACGAAGAAGAAGAAGAAGAAGAAGAGGAAGAAAGAGAAGAAGAAGAAAAAGAAGAAGAACAAGAACAAGAAAAAGCAGAAGAAGAAGAAGAAGAGGAAGAAGTAGAAGAAGAAGGAGAATTTGACGTAGAAGAAGAAGAAGAAGAAAAAGAAAAAGAATAAGAGGAAGAAGAGGAAGAAGAAGAGGAAGAACAAGAAGAAGAAGAATTGGTGGAAGAATGAAAAAGAGAAGAAGAAGATGTAGAAGAAGAATAGGAAGAAGAAGAAGAAGAAGAAGAAGAAGAAGAAGAAGAAGGAGAAGAAGAAGAATGGAAAGAAGGAGAAGGAGAAGATGAAGAAGAACAATAAGATACAGGAGAAGAAGAAGGGGAAGAAGGAAGAGTAGAAATAGAAGCAGAAGAAGAAGAAGTAGAAGACAAAGAAGAAGGAAGAAAGGAAGATGAAGAAGAAGAAGAAGAATAAGAAGAAGAAGGGGAAGAAGAAGCAGAAAAAAGAGAAGGAGAAGAAGAAAAAGAAGAATAGGAAGAAGTAAACGAAGAGGTAGAAAGAGAAATGGAGTAAGAAGAAGAAGAAGAGGAAGAAGAAGAAGAAGAAGTAGATGCAAAAGAAGAGGAAGAAGTAGAAGAAGAAGAAGAAAAAGAAGACATAGAAGAAGAGAAAGAAGAAGCAGAAATGAAGATGAAGAAGAAGAAGAGGAAGAAGAAGAAGAAGAAAAAGAAGAAGTACAAGAAGAAGAAGAAGAAGAAAAGGAAGTAGTAGAGGAAGGAGAAGAGGAAGAAGAAGAAGAGGAATAATAATATTAATATTAATTTTAATAATAAAAGTAATAATAATAATAATCATGATAATAATAAGTAGTAGTAGTAGAAGAAGAAGAAGAAGAATGAGAAGAAGAAGAAGAAGAAGAAGAAGAAGAAGGAGAAGATGAAGAAAAAGAAGGAGTAGAAGAAGAAGAAGAAGGAGCAAATGAAGAAGAAGGAGAAGGAGAAGAAGAAGAAGGAGGGGAAGAAGAAAGAGAAGAAGAAAAAGGAGGAGGGAAGATGAAGAAGAAGAAGAAGAACAAGGAGAGGAAGAAGAAGAAGATGATGAAGAAGAAGAAGAAGAGGAAAAGGAAGAGAAAGAGGAAGAAGAAGAGGAAGAAGAAGAAGTAGAAGAAGTAGAGAAAAAGAGGAAAAATAATAGGAGGAAGAGGAGGAGGAAGAAAAAGAAGAAGAAGAAGAAGAAGAACAAGGAAAAGAAGAAGAAAAAGAAGAAGAAAGTAGTAGTAGTAGAAGAAGAACAACAAGAAGAAGCAAAGAAAAAGATGAGGAAGAAGAAGAAGAAGAAGAAAAAGAAGATGATGAAGAAGAACAAGAAGAAGAAGAATAAGAGAAAGAAGCAAAATGAGAAGAAGTACAAGAAGAAGAAGAAGAAGAAGAAGAAGAAGAGAAAGAAGAAGAAGAAGAAGAAGGAAAAGAAGGAGAAGGAAAAGAAGATGAAGACGGAGGAGTAGAAGAAGAAGAAGGAGAAGAAGAAGAAGTAGAAGAAGAAGAAGGAGAAGGAGAGGTAGAAGATGATGAAGAACAAGAAGAAGACGAAGAAGAAGAAGAAGAAGAAGAAGCAGAAGAAGAAGAAGCAAAAAGGAAGAAGAAGAAGAAGAAGAAGAAGAAGAAGAAGAAGAGGAAGAAGAAGAAGAAAAAGAAGATGATGATGAAGTATAAGATGATGTTGAAGAAGAAGAAGACGAAGAAAAAAAAGGAGAAGTAGAAGAAGATGAAGGAGAAGAAGATGAAGGAGAAGAGGGAAAAGGAGAAGAAGAAGAAGAAGAAGAAGTAGTAGTAGTAGTAGTAGTAGAAGAAGAAGAAGAAAAAGAAAAAGTAGATGATGAAGAAGTAAGAGAGGAGGAGGAAGAAGAATTAGAAGAAGAAGAAGGAGAAGGAGAAGAACAGAAAGAAGAAGAAGAAGAGGTAGAAGGAGAAGAAGAAGAAGATGAAGAAGAAGAGGAAGAAGAAATCGAAAAAGTAGAAGAAGAAGAAGTAGAAGAAAAAGAACTAGGGGAGGAAGAAGAAGAAGAAGAAGTAGAGGAGGTATAATAATAATAATAACAATAACGAGAAGAAGAAGAAGAAGAAGAAGAAGAATTAGAAGATGAAAAATTGAAGAAGATGAAGAAGTAGAAGAAGAAGAAGAAGGAGAAGGAGAAGAAGAAGGAAAAGAAGAAGGAGAAGAAGAAGAAGAAGAACGAGAAAGAGAAGAAGAAGAAGAAGAAGAAGAAGAAGGAGAAGAAGAAGAAGAAGAAGAAGGAGAAGAAAAAGAAGAAGAAGAAGAACAAGAAGAAGAAGGAGAAGAAGTAGAAGAAGAAGGAGAGAAAGAAGAAGAAGAAGAAGAAGAAGAAGAAGTAGAAGTAGAAGAGGAAGAAGAAGAGGAAGAAGAAGAAGAGGAGGAAGAAGAAGAAAAAGAAGATGAAGAAGAAGAAGTAGAAGAAGATGAAGAAGAAGAAGAAGTATGAGATAATGAAGAAGAAGAAGATGACAAAGTTGAAGAAGAAGAAGAAGAAGAAGAAGAGGAAGAAGTTGAAGAAGAGGAAAAAAAAGAAGAATAAGAAAAAGAAGAAGCAGAGAAAAAACAAGAAAAAGAAGAGGAAGAAGAAGAGGAGGAGGAAGAAGAAATTGAAGAATGAGAAGAAGAATAAGAACAACAAGAAGAAGAAGAATAGAATGATGAAGAAGAAAAAGAAGAAGATGAAAAAGGAAGGAGAAGAAGAAGATGAAGAAGAAAAAGTCGAAGGAGAAGAAGATGAAGAAGAAGAAGAGGAGGAAGAGGGAGATCGTGGAGGAGGAGGAGAACAAGACAGAGAAGAAGAAGAAGAGGAAGGGGAAGTAGAATAAGGAGAAGAAGGAGAAGAAAAAAAAGTGGAAGAAGAAGAAGAAGAACAAAAGAAGAAGTTAAAGAAGTAGAAGAAGAAGATGACGATGATGAAGAAGGAGAAAAAGAACCAAAAAAGATAAAGAAGAAGATTATGAAGAAGAAAAAGAAGAAGTAGAAGAAGAACAAGAACAAGAACAAGAACAAGAACAACAAGATCAAGAAGAAGAAGACGTATAAGAAGAAGAAGAAGATGAAGAAGAAGAACAAGAACAAGAAGGACATGTAGAAGAAGAACAAAGAGACGAAGAAGTGGAAGAAAAAGATAAAGAAGAAGAAGAAGAAGAATAGGGAGAAGTGGAAGAAGAAGAAGAAGAAGAAGATGAAGATGATGATGATGATGACGAGGAAGATGAAAAAGAAGAAGATGAAGAAGGAGAAGCAAAAGAAGAAGAAGAAGAAGAAGAGCATGAAGAGGAAGTAGAAGAAGTAGAAGACAAAGAAGAAGTAGAAGATTAAAAGAATAAGAAGGAGAAGAAGAAGAAGAAGAAGAAGAAGAGGAACAAGAAGAACAAGAATATGAAGAAGAAGAAAAAGGAGAAGAAGAAGAAGAAGAAGAAGAAGAAGAAGAAGAGGAACAAGAAGAACAAGAATATGAAGAAGAAGAAAAAGGAGAAGAAGAACAAGAAGAAGAAGAAAAAGAAAAAGAAGAAGAAGAAGGAGAAGAAGAAGAAGAAAAAGGAGAAGAAGAACAAGAAGAAGAAGAAAAAGAAAAAGAAGAAGAAGAAGGAGAAGAAGAAGAAGAAGAAGAAGAAAAAGAGGTAGTAGAAGAAGAAGAATAGGAACAAGAGGAAGAAACAGAAGAAAAGAAGAAGAAGAAGAAGAAGAAGGAGAAGATGAAGTTGCAGAAGAAGAAGTCGAAGAAGATGAGGAGGAAGAAGATGAAGAAATGGAAGAAGAAGAGGAAGAAGAGGAGGAGGAGAAAGAGCAAGAAGAAGAAGAAGAAGAAGAAGAAGAAGAATAAGACGAAATAGAAGTAGAAGAAGAAGTTCAAAAGGAAGAAAAAAAAAGAAGAAGAAAAGGAAGAAAAAGATAAAGAAGATGAAGAAGAAGAAGAATAAAGAGAAGGGGAAGAAGAAGATGAAGAAGAGGAGGGGGAAGCAGAAGAAGAAGAAGAAGAAGAAGAAGAAGAATAAGAGGAAGAAAAAGAAGAAGATGAGGAAGAAGAAGCAAAAGAACATGAGGAAGAAGAAGAAGGGCATGAAGAAGAAGAAGAAAAAGTAGAAGCAAAGAAGAAGAAGAAGAAGAAGAGGAAGAAGAACAAGAAGAGGAATAAAAGGAAGAAGAAAAAGAAGAAAAAGAAGAAAAAGAAGATGATGATGATGAATAACAAGAAACAAAAAAAAGAAGAAAAGAAGAAGATGGAGTATAAAAAGAAGAAGAAATAGGAGAAGAAGAAGAACTATAGGAAGAAGAAGAAGAAGAATAAAAGAAGAAGAAGAAGGAGAAGAAGAAGAAGAAGAAGGAAGAGAAATAGAAGAAGAAGAAGGTGAAGAAGTAAAAGATAAAGAAGATGAAGAAAAAGGAGAAGAAAAAAAGATAGAAGTAGACAAAGAAGAAAAAGAAAAAGAAGAGAAAGAAAAAGAAGAAGAATAAGAATAATAATTATAATAATAGCAATAAGAAGAAGATGAACAAGAAGACGAACAAGAAGAAGAAGAAGTGGAAGAAGAAGAAAAAAAGGAAGAAAGTAGAAGAAGAAGAAGAAGAAGAAAAAGAAGAAGAAAAATTAGAGGAGGAGGAAGAAGGAGAATAAGAGGAAGAAGAAGAAGTTAAAGAAGTTGAAGAAGAACAAAAATAATAATAATAAAAAGAATGAGAAGTAGAAGAAACAGAGGAAGAGGAAGAAGAAGAAGAAGTAGAAGAAGAAGAAGAAGGAGAAGAGAATGATGAAGACGAAAAATAAGAAGAAGAAGAAGAAGAAGAAGAAGGAGAACAAGAAGTAGAGAAAAAGAAAAAGTGGAAGAAGAAAAAGTAGAAGAAGAAGAAGATGTTGAAGAAGTAGAAGAAGAAGAAGAAGACGAAGAAGAAGTGAAAGAAGAAGAAGAAGAAGAAAAAGAAGAAGTTAATGAAGAAGAAGAAGAAGAAGAAAATGAAGAAGAAGAAGAAGAAGAAGAAGAAGAAGAAGAAACAAGAAGGAGAAGAAGAAGAAGAAATAAGAAGGAGAAGAAGAAGAGGATGAAGAAGAACAAAAAGAACAAAAAGAACAAAAAGAAGAATAAGAAGAGAGTAAGGAGAAGAATATGCAGAACATGTAGAAGATGAAGAAGAAGAAGAAGTAGAAGAAGAACAAGTGGAAGAAGAAGAAGAAGAAGAAGAAGGGAAAGAAGTAGTAGAAGAAGAAGAATAATGATAAGAAGAGGAAGAAGAAGAAGAAGAAGAAGAAGAAGAAAAAGAACAACAAGAAGATAAAGAAGACGATTATGAACAAAAAGAAGAAAAAGAAGAAGTAGAAGAAGAAGAAGAAGAAGAAGAAGAAGAAGAAGAGAAAGAAGTAGTAGAAGACAAAGAAGAAGAAGAAGAAGAAGAAGAAGAAGAAGAAGGGGAAGTAGAACAAGAAGAAGAAGAAGAAGAGGAATAAGAAGATGAAATAGATGAAGAGGAAGAAGAGGAAGAAGAAGAGGAAGAAGAGGAGGTGGAGGAAGAAAAAGAAGAAGATGAAGAAGAAGAAAAAGAAGAAGAAGAAGATGAAGAAGAAAAAGAAGATGAAGAAGAACAAGAAGAAAAAGAATAGAGGAAGAAGGAAAATTAGAAGAAGAAGAAGTAGTAGTAATAGTAGTAGTAGTAAAAGAAGAAGAAGAAGAAGAAGAAGAAGAAGAAGGAAAAGGAGGGGAAGGAGAAGAAGTAGAACAACAATAAGAAGGAGAAGAAGAAGAAGAAGAAGAGGAAGGAGGAGTAGAAGAAGAAGAAGGAGAAGATGAAGAAGAAGAAGAAGTAGAAGAAGAAGAACAAGGAGGAGAGGAAGAAGAAGAAGAACAAGCAAAAAGGAAGAAGAAGAAGAGGAAGAAGAAGAAGAAGTAGAAGAAGAAGAAGAAGAAGAAGAAGGTGAAGTATTAGATGATAATGAAGAAGAAAAAGACAAACAAAAAGAAGGAGAAGAAGAAGAAGATGATGAAGGAGAAGAAGAAGAAGGAGAAGAAGGAGAAGGAGAAGGAAAAGAAGAAGAAGAAGTAGTAGTAGTGGTAGAAGAAGAAGAAGAGGAAGAAGAAGATGATGATGATGATGAAGAAGTGAGGAGGAAGAACAAGAAAAAGAGGAAGAAGCAGAAGGAGAAGAAGAGCAGAAAGAAGAAGAGTAGGAAGAAGAGGAAAAAGAAGAGGCAGAAGGAGGAGAAGAAGAAGAAAAGGAAAAAGAAGAAGAAGAAGTAGGCCAAGAAGAGCAAGAAGAAGAAGAGGAGGAGGAATAATAAAAGTAATAGCAATAATAATAATAATAATAATAGAAATAAGAAGAAGAAGAAGAAGAAGAAGAAGAATAAAAAAGAGACGAAGAAGAAGGAAAAGATGTAGGAGAAGAAGAAGAAGAAAAAGAAGAAGGAGAAGAAAAGAAGAAGAAGAAGGAGAAGAAGAAGAAGAAGAAGAAGAAGTATGAGATGACGAAGAAGAAGAACACAGAAAAAGGAGGAAGGGAAGAAGTTGAAGATAATGAAGGAGATGAAGAAGAAGGAGAAGGATAAAGAGAAGAAGAAGAATAAGAAGAAGTACAAGAAGAAGAAAAAGAAAAAGAACAGGAAGAAGAAGAAGAAGAACAGTAAAAATAATAATAATAATAATAATAATAATAATAATAATAATAATAAAAGAAGAAGAACAAGAAGACGAAGTTGAAGAAGAAGAAGAAAAAGAAGAAGAAGAAGAAGAAGAAGAAGATGAAGAAGAAGAAGAGGTGGAAGAAGGAGAAGAAGAAGAAGAAGAGGATGATGATGATGATGTAGATGAAGATGAAGAAGAATAATAAGTAGAAGTAGAAGAAGATGATGATGAAGAAGGGGAAAAAGAGGAGCAAGTTGAAGAAGAAGAAAAATAATTAGAATAAGAATAAGATGAAATAGAACAAAAAGAAGAAGAAGAAGAGGAAGACGAAGTGGAAGAGAAAGAAGTAGTAGAAGGAGAAAAAGAAGAAGAGAAAGAAGAAGAAGAAGAGCACGATGAAGAAGAAAATGAAGAAGATGAAGAAAAAGATGGAGAAGAAGAAGTAGAGAAGAAGAAGATGAAGAAGAGGGAGAAGGAGGAGCAGGAGGAGAAGATGGCAAAGAACAAGAAGAAGTAGAGGAAGGGGAAGTAAAAGAAGAAGAAGAAGGAGAAGAAGAAGAAGAAGAAAAAGAAGTGGAAGAAGATGAAGAAGAAAAAAAACAAGAAGTTAAAGAAGTAAAAGAAGAAGAAGAAGAAGAAGAAGATAATGATGATGTAGAAGAAAAAGAACAAAAAGAAGATGAAGAAGAAGATTATGAAGAAATAGAAGAAGAAGAAGAAGAAGAAGAAGAAGAATAAGAAGAAGAAGAAGGAGAAGAAGAAGGCAAAGAAGAAGTAGAAGTAGTAGAAGAAGAAGAAGAAGA
>JAIUJO010001171.1:45000-50000 GCA_023846275.1 Vanilla planifolia | reverse complement strand
GGAAGAAGAAAAAGAAGAAGTTGGAAAAGAAGAAGAATGAGAAGGAAATGAAGAAGAAGAAGAAGAAGAAGAAGAACAAGAAGAAGAAGTGGATGAAGAAGAAGTAGAAGGAGAAGGGGAGGAAGGAGAGAATGAAGTAGAAGAAGAAGAACAGGAAGAGCAACAAGAAGTAAAAGAAGGGCAAGAAGAAGAAGAAGTGGAAGGTGAAGAAGGAGAAGGAGAAGAAGAAGAAAAAGAAGAAGAAGAAGAAGAAGAAGAAGAAGAAGAATTAGAAGAAGAAGAAGAAGAGGAAGAAGAAGAAGAAGAAGAAGAAGAAGAAGAAGAAGAAGAAGATCTTCATGAAGAAGAAGAGGAACAAGAGGAGGAAGAAGAAGAAGAAGAGGATGAAGAAGGAGATGAAGAAGAAGAAAAAGAAGAAGGTTAAGATGATGAAGAAGAAGAAGAAGAGATTATTATGGCGACGATGACGACGATGATGATGATGATATTGAAGAGGATGAAAAAATGAAGTAGAAGAAGAAAAAGGTGAAGAAGAAGAAGGAGAAGAGAAGAAGTAGAAGAAGAAAAAGAAGAAGGAGAAGAAGAAGAAGAAGAAGAAGAAGAGGAAGAAGAAGAAAAGAAGAAGAAGAAGAAGAAGAAGAAGGAGAAGAAGAAGAAGAAAGAGAAGAAGAAGAAGAAGAAGAAGAAGAGGTAGACGAAGAAGAGAATAAGAATAAGAAGATGATAAAATTGACGAAGAAGTGGAAGAAGTTGAGGAAGAAGAAGAAGAAGATAAAGAACAAGAAGAAGAAAAAGAAGAAGAGGAAGAAGAAAATGAAGAAGAGAAGGAGGAAGAAGAAGTACAAGAAGAAAAGGAAGAAGAAGAAGAACAAGAAAAAGAAGTTGAAGAAGAAGTAGAAGAAAAAGAAGAAGAGGTGGAAGAAGAAAAAGAAGAAGAAGAAGAAGAAGAAAAAGAAGGAGAAGTAGAAGAATAAGAAGAATAGGAACATGACGATGAAGAAGAAGAAGAAGAGGAAGAGCAAGAAGAAGAAGACGAAGTGGAAGAAGAAGAAGAAGAAGAAGAAGTGGAAGGCGATGAAGAAGTGGAAGGAGAAGAAGAAGAAGAAGAAGAAGAAGAAGAAGAAGACATGGAAGAAGAGGAAGAAGAAGAAGAAGAAGAAGAAGAAGAAACAGGAGGGGAAGAGGACGAAGAAGTTGAAGAAGAAGAAGAAGAAGAACATGAAGAAGAAGAATTAGAAGAAGAAGAACAAGAACAAGAAAAAGAAGGGGAAGAAGAAGAAGAAGAAGAGGAAAAAGTAGTAGTAGTAGTAGTAGTAGAAGAAGAAGAAGAAGAAGAAGAAGAAGAAGAAAAAGAACGAGAAGAAGAAGAAGAAGAAGGAGAGGAAGAAGATGAAGAAGAAGAAGAAGAAGAAGAAGAAGAAGAAGAAGAAGAAGAAGAAAAAGAAGAAGAAGAAGAAGCAGAAGTAGAATAAGAGGAGGAAGAATAAGAAGAAGAAATAGTGAAGAAGAAGAAGAAGAATAAGATTATGATGAAGAAGAGGAAGAAGACAAAGAAAAAGGAGGAGAAGAAGAAGATGACGATGAAGGAGAAGAAGAAGAAGAGGAAGAAGGAGAAGAAGAAGGAGAAGAAGAAGAAGAAGAAGAAAAAAAAATGAAGAAGAAGATGAAAAAGAAGAAGAAGAAGATGAAGAAGATGCAGAAGAAGAAGTAGGAGAGGAAGAAGAAGAAGAAGCAGAAGAAGAAAAAATTGAAGAAGAAGAATAAGAGGTAGAAGAAGAAGAAGTAGAAGAGAAAGAAGAAGAAGAATAAGAGAAGAAGAAGAAGAATGTGAAGAAGATGAAGAAGAAGAAGTAAAAGAAGAAGAAGATGAAGAAGAAGAAAAAGAAGTAGTAGTAGAAGAAGAAGAAGTAGAAGAGATTATTATGATGATGACGATGATGTTTATGAAGAAGAAGAAAAAAAAAGAAGTTGTAGAAGAAAAAGACGAAGAAGAAGAAGAACAAAAGGAAATAGAAGAAGAAAAAGAAGAAGAAAAAGAGGAAAAAGAAGAAGAAGAAGAAGAAGACGAAGATGAAGAACTAAAAGAAGAACAAGAAGAAGAAGAACTAGAAGAAGAATAAGAAAAAGAAGAAGAATAAGAAGAATAAGAAGAAGGAGAAGAAGAAAAAGCAGAAGTAAAAGAAGAAGAAGAAGAACAAGAAAAAGAAAAAGAAGAAGAGGAAGAAGAAGTATAAGATGATGATGATAATGCAGTAAAAGAAGAAAAAGAAGGAGAAGGAGAAAAAAAGGTAGAAGAAGAAGAAGATGGAAAGGAAGAAGGAGAAGGAAAAGAAGAAGAAAAAGAATAATAATAATAATAATAATAATAATAAGAACAACATGAAAAACAAGGGGAAGAAGAAGAAGTAGAAGAGAAAAGGAGTAGTAGAAGAAGAAGAAGAAGATGAAGCAGATGTTGATGAAGAAGAAGAGGAAGAAGAGGAGGAAGAATAAAAAGAAGAAGAAGAAGAAGAAGATGAAGATGAAGAATAAGAAGAAGAAGAAGAAGAAGGAGAGGAAGAGGATTAAGAAGAAGAAAAAGAAGAAGAAGAAGTAGAAGAAGAAGAAAAAGAGGAGGAAGAAGAAGAAGAAGTATATGATGATGAAGAAGAAGAAGAAGACAGAAAAGAAAAGGAGAAGAAGAAGTTAATGATGAAGGTCAAGAAGAAAAAGGAGAAGGAGAAGGAAAAGAAGAAGAAGAAGAAAAAGAGGAAGAAGAAGAAGGAAATGTAGAAGAAGAAGAAGAAGAAGAAGTAGGAGATGAAGAAGAAGAAGAAGAGGTAGAAGAAAAAAAAGTAGAAGAAGTAGAAGAAGCAGAAGAAGAAGATGAAGAAGAAGAAGTAAAAGAAGAAGATGATGAAGAAGAAGAAGAAGAAGAGATTATTGTGATGATGATGATGATGTTGATGAAGAAGAAGAAGAAAAAGAAGAAAATGAAGAAGTAATAGAAGAAGCAGATGAAGAAGAAGAAGAAGAAAAAGAAGAAGAAGAGGAGGAACAAAAAGAGGAAGAAGAAGAAGAAGAAGAGGAAGAAGAAGAAAAAGTAGTAGAAGAAGAAGAAGGAGAAGAAGAAGCAGAAAAAGAGGTAGAAGAAGAAGGAGAAGAACAAGAAGTAGATAAAGAAGAAGAGGAGGAAAAGGAAGAAAAAGAGCAAGAAGTGGAGCAGGAGGAGGGAGAAGAAGAAGAAGATGAAGAAGAAGAAGAAGAAGAAGAAGAAGAAGAAGAGGATGAAGAAGATGATGAAGAAGTAGAAGAAGAAGAAGATGAAGAAGAAGATGATGAAATTGAAGAAGAAGAAGAAGAAGAAGAAGAAGTACATGACCAAGAAGAGGAAAAAGTAGAAGAGAAACAAGAAGACAAAGAAGAAGAAAAACAACAAGAACATGACAATGAAGAAGAAGAAGAAGAAGCTGAAATGGAAGAAGAAGAAGAGGTGTAATAAGAAGAAAAAGAAGAAGAAGAAGAAGAAGATGATGATGAAGATGAAGAATAAGAAACGGGGCAGAGGACAAAGAAGATGAAGGGGGGAAGGTGAAAGAAGAAGAAGAAGAAGAAGATGATGACGAAGTTGAAGAAGAATAAATGAAGAAGAAGAAGAAGGAGAAGGAGAAGAAGATGAAGAAGAAAAAGAACAAGATAAGGAAGAAGAAGCAGAACAAGAAGAAGAAAAAGAAGATGAAGACAAAGAAGAAGAAGAAGAAGAAGAAGAAGTTGAAGACAAAGAAGAAGAAGAAGAAGAAGAAGGAGCAGTAGAAGACGAAGAAGAAGAAGAAGAAGAAGAAGAAGAAAAAGAGGAAGAAGAATAAGAAGAAGACGATGATGAAGAAGAAGAAGTAGTAAAGGAAGAAGAAGAAAAAGAAGAATAATAAGAAGAAGAAGAAAAAGAAGAAGGAGGTCATGAAGAAGAGGAAGAAGAGGAAGAACAAGAAGAAGAAGAAAAGGAAGGAGAAGTAGAAGGAGAAAAAGATGAAGAAGAAGGAAGAGAAGTAGAAGAAGAAGAAGGAAAAGAAGAAGAAGAAGAAGAAGAAGAAGAGAAAGAGGTAGAAAAAGAAGAAGTAGAAGAAGAAGAAGAAGAAGAAGAAGAAGAGAAGAAGAAGAAGAGGAGGAAGAAGAAGAGGAAGAAGAAGAAGAAGATGATGATGATGATGAAGTTGAAGAGAGGAAAAAGATGAAGAAGAATTGGAAGAAGAAGAAGAAGAAGAAAAAGAAGAGGTAGAAGAAGTAGTAGTAGAAGGAGAAGAAGATGAAGAAGAAGAAGGTGAAGAAGATGAAGAAGAAAAAATAAAAGAACAAGAAGACATAGAAGAAGAAGAAGTGGAGAAGAAGAAGAAGTAGAAGAAGATGATGATGAAGAAGAAGAAGAAGAAAAAAGTGAAGAAGACGAAGAAGAAGTAAAAGAAGAAGAAGATGACGAAAAAGAAAAAGATGTAGGACAAGAAGAAGAAGTATAAGAAGAAGAAGAAGAAAGAGGAGAAGAAGAAGAAGAAGAACAGATTATTATGATGATGATGATGATGTTAATGAAGAAGAAGAAAAAAAGCTGCAGAAGAAGAAAAACACGAAGAAGAAGAAGAAGAAGAAGAAGAATAAAAAAAAAGGAGTAGAAGAAGAAAGACAACTAGAAGAAATAGAAGAAGGAAAAGGAGAAGAAGATGAAGAAAAAGAAGAAGGAAAAGAAGGAGAAGAAGATGGAGAAGACGAAGAAGAAGAAGAAGTCGTAGAAAGAGGAGGAGGAGAAGAAGAAGATGAAGAAGATAAATTTAAAGTAGAAGTAGGAGAAGAAGAAGAAGTATAAGAAGAAGAAGAAGAGGAAGTGGAATAAGAATTAGGAGAAGAAGAAGAGGAAGAAGAAGAAGCAGAAGAAGAAGAATAAGAACAAGATTAAGAAGAAGAAGAAGAAGAAGAAAAGGGAGAAGGAGGAGAAAAAGAAGAATAAGAACAAGAAAAAGAAGCAGAGGAAG
>JAIUJO010001171.1:12500-22500 GCA_023846275.1 Vanilla planifolia | reverse complement strand
GAGGTGGAAGAAGTAGAAGAAGAAGAAGAAGAAGAGGAAGAAGAAGAAGAAGTGTATGTTATAGAAGATGAAGAAGAAGAAGAACAAAAACAAGAGGATGAAGAAGAAGAAGAAGAAGAAAAAGAAGAAGAAGAAGAAGAAGAGAAGGAAGAAGAAGAAGAAGAAGAAGAGGAAGAAGAAGTAGTGCAAGTTAAAGAAGAAAAATAAGAAGAAGAAGAACAAAAACAAGATGAAGACGAAGAAGAAGAAGAAGAAGAACAACAACAAAAAAAAGATGAAGACGAAGAAGAAGAAGAAGAAGAAGAAGAAGAAGATGATGATGTGATGAGGAAGAAGAGGTGTAAGGTGATGATGATGAAGAAGAAAATGAAGAGAAAGTGGGAGGAGAAGAATATGAAGATGATGAAGGAGAAGAAGAAGGAGAAGTACGAGATTAAGAAGGAGGAGAAGAAGAAGAGGAAGAAGAAGAGGAAGATGATGAGGATGAAGAAAAAGAAGAAAAAGAAGAAAGAAGAAAGAAGAAAGAAGAAGAAGAAGAAAAAGAAGAAGAAGAAGAAGAAGAAGAACAAAAAGAAGGTGAAGGAGGAGAAGAAGAAGAAGAGGTAGAAGAGGAAGAAGAAGAAGAAGAAGAAGAAGAAGAAGATGAAAGAGAAGATGAAAAAGAAGAAGTAGAAGAAGAAGAAGAAGAAGAATAAGAACAAGAAGAAGAAGTTGAAGAAGGAGATGAAGAAGAATAAAAATAATAATGAAAATAATAATAATAATAATAATAATAATAATAATAAAAATAATAATAAAAATAATAATAATAGGAATAATAAAAGGAAAAAGAGAAAGAAAAAGAAGAAGAAGAAGAAAAATAAGAGACAAAAAAAAAGAGAAGAAGAAGTAGAAAAAGAAGAAGAAGAAGAAGAAGAAGAAGAATGAGGAGAAGAAGAAGAAGAATGAGTAGTACAAAAGGAAGAAGAAGGAGAAGAAGTCGTAGAAGAAGGAGAAGAAGAAAAAGAAGAAGAAGAAGAAGTAAAAGAGGAAGAAGAAGAAGATGAAGAAGAAGAAGAAAAGAAGAAGCAGAACAAGAAGAAGAAGAAGATGATGAAGAAGAAGAAGATGAAGAAGAAGAGGAAGCAGAATAAGAAGAAGAAGAAGGAGAAGGAGAAGGAGCAAAAGAAGAAGAAGATGATGAGGAACATAAAGAAGAAAATGAAGAAGAAGAAGAAGAAGCGCAAGAAGAGGAGGAGGAAGAAGAAGAAGAAAAGAAGAAGAAGAAGAAGAAGAATAAGAAGAAGAAGAAAAAGAAGAAGAAGACGATGAAAAGAAGAAGAAGAAGAAGAAGAAGAAGAAGAAGTGGAAGAAGATGTAGAAGATGAAGAAGAAGAAGAAGAAGGAGAAGAAGCAAAAGAAGAAGAAGATGATGAGGAACATGAAGAAGAAAATGAAGAAGAAGAAGAAGAAGCACAAGAAGAGAAGGAGGAGGAAGAAGAAGAAGAAAAGAAGAAGAAGATGAAGAAGAAGAAGAATAGGAAGAAGAAGAAAAAGAAGAAGAAGAAGATGAAAAGAAGAAGAAGAAGAAGAAGAAGAAGAAGTAGAAGAAGATGAAGAAGATGAAGAAGAAGCAGAAGAAGAATTAGAAGTAGTAGTAGATGAAGAAGAAGAATAAGAAGTGAAGTTCTTTTTGCTTAAGAAAATCCCATAAAAGTGCGTGGTGGGTGAATTTTGGTAAATAAAATTTTCTTTTAAATTTTTGTTTCAAATAAAAATTAAATCTTTTAAGTGTGAATAAGAAAAAGTATAGCATAAAAGATTTTTAAGGTGGTTCGACTCAAAATCGAGCCTACATCCACCCCAACCGGTGTTGGGAAAAAAAAATGAAAATTCCAAATTACAAGCGAGATTTTCGCACGATTCTCCTAAAACCTACTTGGGATATTGGGATATTTTCGACGACTAATCCCGAACCTGCTTGAGTTTTTTCGGGCTCAACTCAAATCCTGGGCTTTTGAACAACTCTGGGATGCCCTTACCCCAAAGAAAAGAATTCAAAAATTGGTAAAACGTAAAATAAATTTAATAGAAATAGGAGGCACACACAACCAAAAAATGGAGGAATAGAGATTGAAAGATTGTCGAAGCAAAAACCTCTAATTTCGGAATCCTTCTTGCCACTTTCTCTATATGAAATTGGAAGCACCGTATTCACTTGATTTTGCTCGAAATCGTGATCTAAAAGCTTTGGGATCTTAGCAAATGTCACCGTAGAAGTTCTTCATCCTTCCCTATTTATAAAGCTTAAATTTGAGCTCTAAAATCACTCCCAACGGCTCTAAAATTAACTGGCTGTTTTGGTAACGGACCGAAAGAAACTACCATCTGTTTCGGGGCTCAAAAATGGACATTTGAGATTGAGTCTCGTTTTTACCGTTCAAGATTAATCCCGACCGTTGGATCTAGGCGGCCTTGATCTGGACGTTTTGATCGCACGCAGGTGTCCTGCATGTATTAGAATAATTTGTTTAGAAATTATTCAAATTAAAAAAGTTACTGCAGAGAATACGCGTCCTGGTGCATATCTACTCAACCCGGGTTCGATTCTCCAGCTTGTCATCTTACGTTGATTAATCTCAGCCGTCCGATCTCGCTTGCCCTTCCGCCTTCTTTAACAATAAGATTGGACTTTAGTCCTACATTGCCCAAATAACTTTGCCATTACGCTTTATAAGGAATTCGGTTCGCATGACTCTCGAGCCGCTTGGGGTTGGCTCCCCTTCCTTGACAACGATTTCATCACTTTGTTCTTGTTGACTTGATCTCGCACTGTTCTTTTTAGCATTGCCAGTGGGCTGAATTCGCCATGTTCCGTTCAGCGTCGCCGACGACTTGAATTTGCCGTGTTCCGTTCGGCATTGCCTGTGCCCTGACCTTTGGACTGCGGACGCCCCCTTCGGTCAGTCCACCAATTTTTATATTTATTTTTTTTTTAATTTCTAAAAGCTTGGACGGGCCAGTGGTCGGGTCAGGTCGACCCGCCCAATGCTACAATGAAAAATTCTAGAGAGTAACATTGTTTTATGGTGTTTTTTGGGAATTTTTGTGCAAAAAGTTTAAATATAAGTTTTCAAAATAATTCTATATTTTCATAGTATCATAAGTGTTCTAAATGACTATGAAAAGAAATTCATGAAAAATAATTCTTAAAAAATTTTAAAAAAATCAAATACCAATGTCTATACTTTTCGTCAATAATGCTTGGTTCAAAATCAAAATTCAATAATTATTGATTTTATAACATTTTTAAATATTAATACTACTAGTGTGCCACATCATCTCAAAATTTGGACATATCAAATTTATTAAAAATTAAAAATATTAAATATGAAAACTTTAGTGCATGTCTTCAATTTCCCTAAAGCTTGTCATGACTCCAAGAGCCTTGAAGACCATTATTTTAGACATTTAAAGTTCATGGCTTGACTTAATTAAATATTAACAGTTTTATTTAAAGTAAGCTCATATGAAATATAAACATTTATACTTGACTCATCAAATACAATGGTGTAACAATCTCCCCATTTTGATGATGACAAGTCATAAATGTTTTAAAAACAAAAATGTGACAAAATAGATAAAAATAATTTTTCATGGAGCAAATTCTTAAAGAGGAAATTAAGAATTAACATGCTCCCCCTATCTTGATGCTCTCCCTAACTCCTAACTATTCTCCCCTTTGACACCATCAAAAGGGAGTGAAACCTAAGCAATGTCTAAAATTCATAATTATTCCCTTAATGTTTGAAATTGCTCCGATGGTTGGGTAAAAAAATTAGCCAATTCAATCTTAGTGGGAACATACTCTAATTTTACTAATCCTTTGGCCACTTGGTCTCAAATAAAGTGATATCTAACATCTATGTGCTTAGTCTTAGAATGATGAACTTGATTTTTAACTAATGCTAATGCACTAGTTTTATCAATTCTAATAGGTGTGATAATAGTCTTGAAGTTGTTGCCTTATTTGTAATCCTAAGAAAAAAATTAGCTCTACCATCATGCTCATTTCAAATTTCTTAGTCATAAGATCTGCAAATTTACATATTTCTTCTTTTCTACCACTAAAACATAAATCTGAACAATTGATAAATCATCTCCTAATGATCAAATCCTTTGGATGTGAGGTTGCAAATTTCCATCATCTAGATAGATTGTTTTTTCTTTTTCTACTTCGAGATTTTCTAACTTTTCTTCATTCTTATTCAAATCAAAGTTCTTTACTAATTTTAATTCATTTTCTAAATACTTCTCACTAACTAGTTGGATAGACTCATCAAACACAACATGTATTATTTTCTCTACCCTATAATTCTAGATTAAATACTCTATATTCTTTTCTAATAGATGAATAACCAAGATGTGGATTTTGATTTTCTTCTCTATTTTGATTATATAAGGTGTAAAATCTAAATTAGAAGCATACCACTAAATTAAATCATCAATTTAAGTTTTTTAAATGTCTTAGACTATCATAGATTGTCTCCAACTATTTTGGAGACCTTTTCTTCTCGTCTTCTAAGTTCTACTCTTGGGAACCCAACCAAATTTGGGTTGAGTACTAAATGGAGCTTCCATGTTCTCATTCTTAACAATCCATCTAAATTTTTTTTTCTCCATACATATTTTTTCTAAAAAAGCAATCTTTTATAGTATGTCCAAGTTTACAACAATAAAAGCAAAAAATGTTTGATGGCCTAAGCATGCTTATGTATTTAGGTTTTTTAAAATTGAAGACATGTGAAGAACAATAAACATGTGAAGCATGAGAAGTATATGAAGTTTTTCTTATTTTAGCATGCTTAGAAAATTGTATTTTTTCTTTCAAAACCAAAATATCATGCTTTAAAGAAGTACTTTCAATAATAAGAGAAGCTTTTTCATCACATATATGTTGATTTTCAATCTTTTTCTTTTCATATTCTTTCATAACAAAATCAAGCAATTCAACTTTTCTTTGTAAACCTTTTTTAATTTTTTATGAGCACTCATTAAAGAAGTCAAGGCATTCATAATTTCAATAATTACTTTCAAGAATATCTTTTGTCCAAGAGCTTACCTCATTTTCTTCTTCTTCTTCACTTGAGGATGTTGAAGATGCCTCATTTGCCATAAAACAAATCATCCCTTCTTCTCCTCTACTTGAGCTTGAAACATCCAAATCTTCGAAGACACTCCATGTAGCTTGGAAAGCTTTCTTTTTCTTTAGGCTCTTCTTCTTCTTCTTCTTTTCGTCCTTCATATACTTGCCCTTAAGTTTAGGACATTCCGGTTTAATATGACCAGATTGACCACACTCAAAAAAAGTTGGTGGCATCCTCTTCTCCTTATTGCTTTTCTTCTTCGATTTCCTATTAATAAAACTTTTTGTCAAATTTTTTGCTAAACCATTAACATGAAAACTTACCTCATCCTCTGAATCCTTGGAAGAGGTGGAAGTAGAATCTGAATCACATTTAGTGGTTTTGAAGGCCAAGGGTTCTTCCTTCTTCCTTTCATGCTTTAGCTTGCTTATAGAAGCCTCTTCTATAAGTCTCCTAAACATCTCTACTTCAGTAGTGAGAAGTTCAACAAGGAGTTCATCCAATGAAAGTTTGTTGATATCTTTAGCTGCTTTAATAGCCATTGCAAGGCAATCATATTCCTTCGAAAGATTCTCAAAATTTTTCTTACAAGATCACCATTTGAGAATACTCTCCGAAGATTTTCCAAGCCATTTGTAATATCATTAAATTGCAAAAATATACTTTTAATACTCTCATCGGGATTCCTTCTAAAAGTTCACAGTCATGGGTGAGGATGTTAATTGTTTTCTCTTTCACTTGTGAGGTGCCCTCATAAGTTACTTCGAGTTTTTTCCACAACTCAAATACCGTATGCAAATTCATAATTTGTGTAAATTTACTAAGAGAAATTCCACAATGAAGATAATTCAATGCCCTAGCATTTAATTGAGCCAATCTTTTGTGCTCAACATTAACCTCACTAAAAGGCTTGACTTTATTAATAGAAGCATTACTAGGAAATTCACAAGGCTTAGTTGTAACTTCCCATAAATCTAAATCGATAGATTTAATAAAAATTCTCAAACAATTTTTCCAATACAAGAAAATTTCTCCTTTAAATAAGGGAGACTAATTTGAAGAAAAGCCTTCACACAAAGTTGCACTCATCTCAACCAAAGAGGAAGCCATAAAACAAAAAATCTCAAAACCACAAAAATTATGAGAAAACCTTCTCTTAGCACAAGCAGATCTCCCACGTGATGTTACTCACATAAATTGGGATTCTTCTCTCTGATACCAATTGAAGTTCTTTGTGCTTAAGAAAACCCACAAGTGGGGGGGGGGGTGAATTATGGTAAATCAAATTTTCTTTTGATTTTCAGTTTCAATTAAAAAATTAAATCTTTTAAACGCGAATAAGAAGAAATATAACACAAAATATTTTTAAGGTAGTTCGACTTAAAATTGAGCCTACATCCACCCCAAACCGGTCTTGAGAAAAAAACACTCAAAATACCAAATTACAAGCGAGGTTTTTCGTATGGTTCACCTTAAACCTACTTGGGATTTTTCCTACGGCTAATCCCGAATCTGCTTGAGTTTTTTCGAGCTCAACTCAAACCCGAGCTTTTGCACAATGCCGGGATGCCCTTACCCCAAAGAAAAGAATACAAAAATTGACAAAACTTAAAATAATTTTAAAAGAAATAAGAGGCACACACAACTTAAAAATGGAGGAATAGAGATTGAAGGATTGTTGAAGCAAAAACCTCTAATTTCGGAATCCTTCTTGCCACTTTCTCTTTATGAAATTGAAAGCACCGTATTCACTTGATTTTGCTCGTAATCATGATATAAAAGCTTTGGGATCTTAGCAAATGTCACCCTAGAAGTTCTTCATCCTTCCCTATTTATAGAGCTTAAATTTGAGTTGTAAAATCACTCCCAACGGCTCTAAAATGAACTAGACCTTTGAGTAACTAACGGAAAGCAGCCACCATCTGATTCGGGGCCCAAAAATGGATGTTTCTGATTGAGTCTCGTTTTTACCGTTCGAGATTAATCCTGACCGTTGGATCTAGGTGGCCTTGATCTGGACGTTTTGATCGCACGTAGCTGTCCTGTATGTATTATTATAATGTGTCCAAAAATTATTCAAATTAAAACAGTTATCGTAGTGATTATGCATCCTGGTGCATATCATTTCAGCCCAGGTTCGATTCTCCAGCTTGTCATTTTACGTTGATTAATCTCAGCCGTCCGATCTCACTTGCCCTTCTACCTTCTTTGACAATCAGATTGGACTTTAGTCCCACATTACCCAATTTACTTTGCCATTGCACTTTAAAAGGAATTCGGTTCGCTTGACTCTCGAGTCACTTAGGGTTAGCTCCCCCCTTCCTTGACCAAGATTTCATCACTTGATTCGGGTAGACTTAATCTCACACTGTTCCGTTTCGCATTGCTTGCTAGCTGACTTCGTTGTGTTTCATTCATCGTTGCCTACGACCTGAATTTGCCATGCTCCGTTCTGCAGTGCCTGTGCCCTGAATTCCTTTGGACTACGGGTGCCCCTTTCGAGTCAGTCCACCAATTTTTATATTTCTTTTTTTTAAAATTTTAAATGCCTGGAATGGCCAGTGGTCGGGTCGGGTCGACCCGCCCGATGCTACAGTGAAAATTCCCTAGAGTAACATTGTTTTAGGAATGTAAAGAAATTCATGAAAAATAATTCTTAAATAATTTTAAAAAATCAAATACCAATGTCTATACTTTTCGTCAATAATGTTTGGTCCAAAATAAAAATTCAATAATTATTAATTTTATAATATTTTTATATATTAATGCTATTAGTGTGCCACATCATCTCAAAATTTTGATATATCCAATTTAAGTAAAAAAAAACCAAGTATGAAAACTTTAGTGCATGTCTTCAATTTTCTTGAAGCTTGCCATGACTCCAAGAGCCCTCAAGGCCACTATTTTAAATATTTAAAGTTCATGGCTTGACTTAATTAAACATTAACAATTTTATTTGAAGCAAGCCCATATGAAATATATACATTTATGCTTGACTCATCAAACACAAGGGTGTAACAAAAAGAGGAAGAAGAAGAAGAAGAAGAAGAAGAAGAAGAAGTTGATGATGATGATGAAGTTGAAGAAGACGAAGAATATGAAGAAGAAGAGGAAGAAGAAGAAGAAGAACAAGATAATGATGATGATGAAGAAGAAGAAGATGAAGATGAAGAAGAAGAAGAAGAAGAGGAAGAAGGAGAAGAATAAGAGGAAGAAGAGGAGGAGAAAGAAGAAGAAAAAGATGAAGAAGAAGAAGAAGTTAAAAAAGAAGAAGGAGAAGAGGAAGAAAAAGAGAAAGAAGAAGAAAAATAAGAAAAAGAAGAAGATGAGGAAGAAGAAGAAAAACAAGAAGGAGAAGAAGAAGAAGAAGAAGAAGAGCATGAGGAAGAAGAGAAGAAGAAGAAGAAGAAGAAGAGCATGAGGAAGAAGAAGAAGAAGAAGAAGAAGAAGAAGCAGAAGAGGAAGAAGAAGAAGAAGAACAAGAGGAAGAAAAAGAAGTAGTAGAAGAAGAAAAGATGATGAAGAAGAAGAAATAAAAAAGAAGAAAAAGAAGAAAAAATAAAGAAGAATTAGAAGAAGAAGAAAAAGTACAAGAAGAAGAAGAATAAGAAGAAGAAGAGTAAGAAGAAGATGAAGGAGCAGGAGATGAAGAAGAAGTTAGAGAAGAAGAAGAAGAAGAAGGAAAAGAAGAAGTAGAAGAAGAATAAGAAGAGAAGAAGAAAAAAAGATAGAAGGAGAAGAAGAAGAAGAAGAAGAAGAAGTAGATTTAGAAAAAAAAGACGAAGAAGAAGAAGAAATACAAGAAGAAAAATAAGAAGAAAAAGAAGAAGAAAAAGAAGAAGAAGACGAAAAAAAAGAATTAGAAGAGATAGAAGAAGAAGAAGAACCAGAACAAGAACAAGAATAATAATAATAATAACAATAATAATAATAATAATAATAACAATAATAATAATAATAATAATAATAACATTAATAATAACAATAATAATAATAAGATCAAGAAGACGAAGAAGAATAAGAAGATGAACAAGATGAAGATGTTGATGAAGAAGAAGTAGAAGATGTGGAAGAAGAAGAAGAAGAAGAAGAAGCAGAAGAAGAAGAAGAAGAAGAAGAAGAAGAAGAAGAAGTAGATGATGATGATGAAGTTGAAGAAGACGAAGAATATGAAGAAGAAAAGGAGGAGGAGGAAGAAGAAGAAGAAGAGGAAGAAGAAGATGATGATGATGATGATGATGAAGATGAAGTTAAAGAAGTAGAAGAAGAGGAAGAAGGGGAAGAAAAAGAGGAAGAAGAGGAGGAGGAGAAAGAAGAAGAAGAAGAAGAAGGTGAAGAAGAATAAGAGGAAGAAGAAGAAGAAGAAAAAGAAGTTAAACAAGAAGAAGACTAACGAGAAGAGGAAGAAAAAGAGAAAGAAGAAGAAAAATAAGAAAAAGAAGAAGACGAGGAAGAGGAAGAAAAACACGAAGAAGAAGAAGAAGAAGAAGAAGAGCATGACGAAGAAGAAGAAGAAGAAGAGGAAGAAGAAGAAGAAGAAGAAGAGGAAGAAAAAGAAGTAGTAGAAGAAGAAATGAAGAAGAAGTAGAAGAAGAAGAAATAAAAGAAGAAGAAAAAGAAGAAAAAAAAAGAAGAATAAGAAGAAGAATCAAAAGGACAAGAAGAAGAAGAATAAGAAGAAGAAGAGTAAGAAGAAGAAGGAGGAGGAGATGAAGAAGAAGATAGAGAAGAAGAAGAAGAAGAAGGAGAAGAAGAAGAAGAAGAAGAAGAAGAAGAAGATGATGAAGAAGAAAAAAAAGAGGTAGAAGGAGAAGAAGAAGAAGAATTAGAAGTGATAGAAGAAGAAGAACAACAACAACAACAATAATAATAAT
>JAIUJO010002232.1:157500-171731 GCA_023846275.1 Vanilla planifolia | reverse complement strand
AGAAGATGAAGAAGTAGTAGAAGAGTAGAAGAAGAAGAAGAAGAAGTAGTAGTAGTAGAAAATGAAGACGTAGAAGTAGAAAAAATTAAGATTAATAGGAAGAAGAAGAAGAAGAAGAAGCAGAAGAAGAAAATTTGATAAGGCAAAGAAGACGAAGAAGAAGAAGAAAATGAAGAAGAAGAAGGATAGAAGAAGGATGAGAAAAAGGAAGAAGAAGAATGATAAGAAGTGGAAGAAGAAGAAGAGGAGGGGGAAGAAGAAGAAGAAGAAGAAGTAGAAAGAGAAGAAGAAGAAGAAGAAAAAGGTCGAGGAGGAGTAGGAGGAGGAGAAGAAGAGGAAGAAGAAGAAGAAGAAGAAAGAAGAAAAAGATGGGGGAAGAAGAGGAAGAGGAAGAAGAAGAAGACGAAGAAGAAGAAGATGATGAAGAGAAAGAATGAGTAGAAGTAGAAGTTAAAGAAGAAGAAGAAGAAGAAGAAGAAGAAGAAGGCATGGAAGAAAAGATGTTGAAGAGGAAGAAGAAGGAGAAAAAGAAAGTGAATAAGATGGAGAAGATGAAGAAGAAGAAGAAGGTGAAGAGGAAAGATAAGAAGAAGAAGAAGAAAGAAGAAGAAGAAGAAGAAGAAAAAGAAGAAGAAGAAGGAGGAGGAGGAGAAGAAGAAGAAGTAGAAGAAGAAGATGAAGAAGAACAAGAAGAAGATGAAGAAGAAAGAAAAGAAGAAGTAGAAGAAGAAGAACAAAAAGAAGAAGACGACGAAAGAAGAGGAAGATGAAGAGGAAGAAAGAAGAAAAGTAGAACAAGAAAAAGAAAAAGTAAATGAAGAAGAAGAGGAGGAGGAGGAGGTTGAGTAAGAAAAAGAAAAAGTGGAAGAAGAAGAAGTAGAAGCAGAAGAAGAAGAAGAAGTAATAGAAGAAGAAGAAGAAGGAGAGGAAGAGGAACTAGAAGAAGAAGAATAAGAAGAAGAGAAAGATTAAGAGGAAGAGAAAGTAGAAGGACAAAAAGAAGAACAGGAAGAAGAAGAGGTAGAGGACTAGAAGAAAAAGTAGAAGAAGAAAAAGAATAATAGTAATAATAATAAGAAGGAGGAGAAAAAGACAAAGAAAAAAAAGAAGATGATGAAAAAGAAGAAGATGATGAAGAACCAGAAAAAGAAGTAAAAGGAAGAGGAGAAGAAGAAGAAGAAGAGAAGAAGAAGAAAAAGAAGAGGAAGAAGAAGAAGAAAAAGAAGAAGAAGAAGATAAAGAAGTAGAAGCAGTAGAAGAAGAAGAAGAAGATGAAGAAGTGTAGTTGTAGAAGTAGAAGAAGAAGAAGAAGAAGAAGAAATAGAAGATGAAGAAGAAGAAGAAAAAGTAGAAGAAGAAGAAGAACAAGGAGAAGAAGAAGAAGAGGAGTAGAAGAAGAAGATGAAGCTGATGATGATGAGGAGTAGGAAAAAGAAGAAGAAGAAGGAGAAGAAGAAGTAGGAGAGAAAGAAGAGGAAGAATAAGAAGACGAAGAAGAAGAAGAGAAAGAAGAAGAAGAAGAAGAAAAAGAAGTAGAATAAAAGAAGAAGAAGAAGATGATGAAGAAGGAGCAGAAGCAGTAATAGCAATAGTAGAAGAAGAAGATGAAAAAGAAGTAGAAGAAGGAGAAGAAGAATAACATGAAGAGAAAAGAAACAAGAAGAAGAAGAAATTGATGAAGAAGAAGAAGAAGAAGAAGAAGATGATGATGATTATGAAGAAGTTGTAGAAGCACAAGAAGATTAAGAAGAATAAGAAAGAATAGAAGAAGAAGAAGTAGAAGAAGAAGAAGAAGAAGAAGAAAATGGAGACGAAGAATCATAACAACAAGAAGAAGCAGAAGAGGATGAAGAAGAAAAGATGATGAAGAAGAAGAAGAAGTAGTAGAAGAAGAAGAAGAAAAACATGATGACGATGATGATGAAGAACAAGCAGAAAGACAAATAAGAAGAAGAAGAAGAAGAAGATAATGAAGAAGAAGACAAAAATGAAGAAGAAGAAGAAAAAAAAGAAAAAAAAGAAAATAAAGATGAAAAAGAAGAAGAAGAAGAAGAAGTAGAACAAGAATAAGAAGAATAAGAAGAAACAAAAAGAAGAAGAAAAAGAGAAGAAGAAGAAGAACAAGAAGGCGATAAGAAGAAGAAGAAGAAGGAGAAGAAGAAGAAAAAGAAGTAGAAGGAGAAGAAGAAGAAGTAGTTGATGATGATAAAGGAGAGGAAGAAGGAGATGAAGAAAAAGAATCAAATGAGGAAGAAGGTGAAGGAGGAGGAGAAGAACATAAAGAAGAAGAGAAGGAGGAGGAGGAGGAAGAAGAAGGAGAAGAAGAAGAAGAAGAAGAAGAAAAAAAGAAGAAGAAGAAGACAAAGAAAAAGAAGAAGTAGAAGAAGAAGAAGAAGAAGAAGTAAGAGGAAAAGAAGGAGAAGAAGAAGAAGAAGAAGAAAAAGAAGAAGATGAAGGCAAAGAAGAAGTTGAAGAGAAGAAAAAATAAAACGAAGAAGAAGAAGAAGTAGATGATGATGAAGACGAAGAAGTACAAGAAGAAGAAGAAGAAGTAGAAGAAGAAGAATTAGAAGAAGAAGAAGAAGAGGAGGAGGAAGAAGAAGAAACAGAAGAAGGAGAAGAATAAGAAGAAGAAGAAGAGGACGAAGAAGAAGAAGATAAAGAAGAAGATGACGAAGAAGAAGATGAGAAGAAGAAGAAGAAGGAGAAAAGAAGGAGAAGTAGGAGAAGAAGAAGAAAATAAAGAAGAAGAAGAAGAAGAAGATGAAGAAGAAATAGAGGTGGAGGAGGAGAGGAAAAAGAAGAATAAGAATAAGAATAAGAAGATGAAGAAGTAGAAGAAAAAGGCGAAGAAAAAGAAGAAGAAGAAGAAGAATAAGTAAATGAAGAAGAAGATGAAGAGCAAGAATAAGCTAGTAGAAGAATTAAAAGAAGAAGAAGAGGAGGAAGATGAAGAAGCAGAAGAAGTAGAAGAAATAGAAGGATAAGAAGAGGAATAATTAGAAGAATAAGAAGAAGAAGAAGAAGAATAAGACGAAGAAGAAGAAGAAGAAGTAGACGAAGAAGAAGAAGGAGAAGAAGAAGAAAAAGAAGAGAAAGAAAAAGAAGAAGAAGAAGAAGAAGAGGAAGAAGAAGAAGAAAATGAAGAAGAAGAAGAGGACAAAGAGGTAGAAGAAGAAAAAGACGAGAAGAAGAAGAAGAAAAACAAGGACAAGAAGAAAAAGAAGAAGACGAAGAAATAGAAGAAGAAGAAGAAGTTGAAGAAGAACAAGAAAAAAGAAGAAGTAGTAGTAGTTGTGGAAGAAGAAGAAGACAAAGAAGAAAACGATATTGATAATGAAGAAGAAGAAGAAGTAAAAGATGAAAAAGAAGATGGTGAGGAAGAAGAAGAAGAACAATAATAATAAGAATATGAATAAGAAGTAGTAGAACACAAAGAATAGGACAAAGAAGAAGAAGATGAAGGTGAAGAAGAAGGAGAAGAAGAGAAGAAGAATTAGAAGAAGAAGTTGATGAAGAAGGAGAAGAAGAAGCAGAAGGTGTAGGAGAAGGAGAAGAAAGAGAAGAAGAAGAAGAAGAAGAAGAAGAAGATGATGATGATAATGATGATGATGATGATGAAGTAGAAGAAGAAGAAGAAGAAGAAGAAGAAGAAGTAGAACAAGGGGGAGAAAAACAAGAAGAAGAAGAAGAAGAGGGAGAAGAAGAAGAAGAAGAAGAAGAAGAAAGAAGAAGAACTAAAATAAGAAGAAGTGGAAGAAGATGATGAAGAAGATGACGAAGAAGAATAAGAAGAAGAATTAAAAAATTAAGAAGAAGAAGAAGCAGAAGGAGGAGGAGGAGGAGAAGAACAAAAAGAAGAATAGGAAGAAGAATTAGAAGAAGAAGAAGAAGAAATGAAGTAGAAGAAAAAGAAAAAGAAGAAGTAGAAGAAGGAGAAGGAGAAGAAGATGATGAAGAAGAAGAAGATGAGGAAGAAGATGAGGAAGAAGATAAGGAAGAAGAAGAAGAAGAAGAAGATAAAAAGAAGTAGAAGAAGAAGATGAAGAAGATGAAGAAGAAGAAGAAGACAAAGAAGAGAAGAAGAAGAAGAAGAAGGAGAAGAGGAAGAAGAATAACTACTATTAGTAGTTGTAGTAGTAATACAAGAAAAGAAGAAGAAGAAGAAGAAGAAGAAGGATAAGGGAAGATGATGATGATGAAGAAGAAGAATAAGAAAAAGGAGAAGAAGTATCAAAAGAAGAAGAAGAAGGCCAAGAAAAAGAAGTAGCAGAAGGAGAAGAAAAAAGAAGAAGAAGAAATAGAAGTGGAAGAAGAAGAAGAGGAGGAGGAAGAAGAAGAAGAAGTTAAAGAAAAAGAAGAAGAAGAACAAGAATAAGAACAAGAACAGGGAGGAGGAGGAGAAGAAGAAGAAGTAGAAGAAGAGAGAGGAGGAGGAGGAGAAGAGTAAGAAGAAGAAACAGAAGAAGAAAGAATAAAAAGAAGAAGTGGAAGAAGAAGAGGAGGTTGATGAAGAAGAACAAGAAGAGGAGGAGGAGGTGGAAGAAGAAGAAGAAGAAATAGAAAGTAGTAGTAGTAGTAGAACAAGGAGAAGAAGATGAAGAAGAAGTAGAAGAAAAAGAAGAAGAAAAAGTTGGAGAAGAAGAAGAGAAGCAGGAGAAGAGGTGGAGAAAGAAGAAGAAGAAAAAGAAGAAGAATAAGAAGAAGAAGAAGTGAAGAAGAAGAAGAAGAGAAAGATGATGAAGAAGAAGAAGAAGAAGAAGATGAAGAAGAAGAAGAAGAAGAAGAACATATAAAAGAATAAGAAGAAGCAGAAGCAGAATTAATAGAAGAAGAAGAAGAAGAAGAAGAAGAAGAAGAAGAAGCATAAGATAAAGTAGGAGAATAATTAGAATAAGTTGAAGAATAAGAAAAATCTAAAGAAGAAGAGATGATGAAGGTGAAGAACAAGAAAAGGAAGAAGAAGATGATGAGGAAGAAGAAAAAAAAAAGAAAGAAGAAGAAGAAGATAAAGAAGAAGCAGAAGGAGAAGATAAAGTAGAAGAGGAAGAAGAAGAAGAAGAAGAAGAAGAATAAGAAGAAGTAGAACAAAAGAAGAAGGGAGAGGAGGAGAAGAAAAAGGAGGAGGAAGAAGAAGAAGAAGGAGAGGGTGAAGAAGAAGAAGAAGAAGAAGAAAAAGTAGTTGTAGAAGAAGAAGAAGAGGTTGAAGAAGTAGAAGGCGAAGGAGAAAAAGAAGAACAAGAAGATGAAGAAGATAATGATGTTGTTGATGATGAAGGAGAAGAACTGATCAAGAAGATATAGAAGATAAAGAAGAAGAAGAAGTGGAAGAAGAAGAAGAAGAGGAAGAAAAAGAAATAGAAGATGAGGAGAAAGAAGAAGAAGAAGATGGTTATGATTATGATGATGTTGATGATGAAGTAAAAGAAGAAGAAGAAAAGAAGAATTAAGAGATGAAGTTGAAGAGAAGAAGAATCAGAAGGAGTAGGAGAAGGAGAAGAAGGAGAAGAAGCAGAAGAAGAAGAAGAAGAAGAAGAAGGAGATGATGATGATGATGATGATGATGATGGAGCAGAAGAAGAAGAAGAAGAAGAAGAATGGGGTGAAAAAAAATAATAATAATAGTAAGAAGAAGAAGAAAAAGATGATGAAGAAAAAGAAGAAGAAGAAGATGAAAAAGTAAAAGAAGATGAAGTTGTAGAAGAAGAAGAAGCAGAAGAAGTAGAAGAAGGAGAAGAGGAAGGAGAAGAAGAAGAAGAAGAAGAAGAAAAAAAGAAGAAGTAGAAGAAGAAGAGGAAGAAGAAGAAGAAGAAGAAGAAGTTTAAGAGAAAGAAGAAGAAGAAGAAGAAGAAGAAGAAGAAGTTTAAGAGAAAGAAGAAGAATTAGAAGATGAACGAGAAAAAGAAGAAGAAGCAATAGGAGGAGGAGGAGGAGGAGGAGAAGAAGAAGATAATGAAGAAGAGGAAGAGGAATAAGAAGAAGAAGGAAGATGCAAAAGAAGAAGTAGAAGAAGCATAAGAAAAGGAAGAAGGAAAGAAGAGGAAAAACAAGGAAGAGAAGAAGAAGAGGAAGAAGAAAAAGAAGTAAAAGAAGTTGTAGTAGTAATAATAAAAGAAGAAGAAGAAGTAGTATAAGAAGAAGAACACGAAGAAGAAAATTATAAAAAAAGGAGAGAAAGAAGAAGATAATGAAAAAAAAAGAACAGGAGAAGAAAATTAGAAGAAGTAGAAAAAGAAGAAGAAGAGGAAGAAGCGGAAGGAGTAGGAGGAGGAAAAGAAGGTGAAGAAGAAGAAGAAGAAGAAGAAGAACAAGAGGAAGAAGATGAAGAAGAAGAAGAACAACAACAACAAGAAGTAGAAGATCATGAAGAAGAAGAAGAAAAAGATAAAGGACGAGAAGAAGAACAAGATGAAGAACAAGAAGAAGAAGATGTTGAAGAAGAAGAAGAAGAAGAAGAATTAGAAGTAGAAGAAGAAAAGGAAGAAGAAGAAGAAGAAGAAGCACAAGAAGAAGATGAAGAAGTAGAAGAAGAAGAAGAGGAAGAAGAAGTTGTAGAAGAAGACAAAGAATAAGAACCAGAATAAGAAGAAGAAGAATATTAAGAAGGAAAAGAAGAAGAAGAAAAACACAAATGAAAAGAAGAAGAAGAAGAAGAAGAAGAAGAAGAAGAAGAAGAAGAGGTTGAAGAAGAAGTCAAACAAGAAGAAGAATAAGTATTTAAGGAGAAGAAGAAGAAGAAGAAAAAGATGTTAAAGAAGAAGAAAAAAAAGAAGAATAGGTAGAATTAGAGGAAGAAGATGAAGAAGAAGAAGTAGAAGAAGAAGAAGATGAAGCGGAAGAATTAGAAGAAAAAAAAGAAGTAGAAGAAGAAGAAGAAGACAAACAAGAAGAAGAAGAAGAAGTAGATGAAGAAGAAGAAGAAGAAGAAGAAGAAGTAGAATAAGAATAAGAAGAAGAAGAAGAAGGAGTAGAAGTAGTAGTAGCAGTAGTAGTAGTAGTAGAAGAATAAGAAGAAGAAGAAGGAGAAGAAGAATAAGAATGAGAAGAAAAGAAGAAGAAGAAGAAGAAGAAGACGAAAATGATGATCATGAAGAAGAAGAAGAGGAAGAAGAAAGAGGAGTAGAAGAAGAAAAAGAAGAAGAAGAGGAAGAAGAAGAAGAAGAAAAAGAAGAAGAAGAAGAAGAAGAAGAAGAAGAGGAAGTAGAAGTAAAAGAAGAAGAAGAAGATGATGAAGAAGAAGAACTAAAAGAGATAGAAGAAAAAGAGGAATAAGAAGATGAAGAAGAAGAAGAGGAAGTAGAAGAAGAAGAAGAAGAAGTAATAAAAATAGAAGTAGAGGAAGAAGAATTAGAAGGAGAAGAAGAAGAAGAACAAGATGACAAAGAAGAAGAAGAAAAAGAACAAGAAGAGATAAGAAGATGAAGAAGAAGAAGAAGAACAAGCTAGTAGTAGTAGTAGTAGTAGAAGAAGAAGAAGAAGAAGAAGAAGAAGAAGAAGAAGAAAGAGTAGAAGTAGCAGAAGAATGTAGTAGAAGAAGATGAAGTAGGAGGAGGAGGAGGAGAAGAAGAAGAAAATGATGAAGAAGAAGAAGAAGAGGAAGAAGACGATATGAGGAAGAAGTGGAAGAAGAAATTGAAAAAGACAAATAATTGGGAAAAGAAGAAGAAGATGATGATGAAGAAGACGAAAATGTAGAAGAAGAAGAAGATGAAGAAAAATAAAAAGAAGAAGAAAAAGAAGATGAAAAAGAAGTAGAACAAGGAGAAGAAGAACAGGAAGAAGAAGATGAATAAGAAAAAGAAAAAGAAGAAGAAGAAGAATTGGAAGAAGAAGATGAAGAAGAAGAAGGAGAAGAAGAAGAAGATGTTGATGATAATGAAGGAGAGGAAGAAGCAGAAGAAGAAAAATAATTAGTAGAAGAAGAAAAAGAAGAAGAAAAAGAAGAAGAAAGAATAGAAGAAGAAGAAGGAGAAGAAGAGGAAGAAGAGGAGGAGGAAGAAGAAGAAGAAGAAGAAGAAAAAGAAGATGAAGTAGAAGAAGAAGAAGAAGATGAAGTGGAAGAAGAAGAAGAAGAACTCGTAGAAAAAGAAGAAGAAGATGAAGAAGAAGACGAAGCAATAGAACAAGAAGAAGAAGAAGAATAAGAAGAAGAAGAAGAAGAAAGAGAAGAAGTAGGAGAAGAAGAAGCAACAGACCATGAAGAGGAAGAAGAAGAAGAAACAAAAGAAGAAGAAGAAGAAGAAGTAGAAGAAGACAAAGAAGAAGAAGAAGAAGTCGAAGAAGAAGAAGACATAGAAAAAGAAGAAGAAGAAGAAGAAGAAGGAGAATAAGAGTAAGAATAAGAAGAAGAAGAAGATGAAGCAATAGAAGAAGAAGAAGAAGAAGAAGACAAAGAAGAAGAAGAAGAAGAAGACGAAGAAGAAGAAGACATAGAAAAAGAAGAAGAAGAAGAAGAAGAAGAAGAAGAAGAAGAATAAGAAGAAGAAGAAGGAGAAGGAGAAGAAGAAGAAGAAGAAGGAGAAAAAGACGAAGAAGAAGAAGAAGACGAAGAAGAAGATGAATAAGAAGAAGAAGAAGAAGGGGAAGAAGGAGAAGAAGAAGAAGAAGGACAAGAAGAAGAAGAAGGCAATCAAGAAGATGAAGAAGAAGAAATATAGGAAGAAGAAGAAGGAGTAGAAGATGATCAAGAAGAAGAAGAAGTCGAAGAGGAAGAAGAAGAAGAAGAAGAAGAAGAAGAAGTTCAAGAGGAAGCAGAGGAATTAGAAAAAGAATAAGAAAAAGAAGAAGAACAAGCAGTAGTAGGATGAGGAGGAGAAGAAGACGAAGATGATGATGAAGAAGAAAAGGAATAGGAAGAAGAAAAAAAAGAAAAAGAAGGAGAAGAAGGAAAAGAAGTGGAAGAAAAAGTATAAAAAGAAGAAGAAGAAGGGGGAGAAGAAGAAGAAGATGATGAAGAAGAAGAAGAAGAATAATAAGAAGAAAAAAATTAGAAGAAGAAGAGAAAGAATAAGGAAGGGAAGAAGAAGAAGAAGAAGTAGTAGCAGAAGAAGAAGAAATAGAAAAAGATTAAGTAGAAGAAGAAGAAGAAGAAAACATAAAAAAGAAGAAAAAGATAAAGATAACAAAAAAGAAGAAAAGGAAGAAGAATAAGAAGAAGTAGAAAAGGATGAAGAAGTAGAAGCAAAAGGAGTTGGAGGAAAAAAAGGTGAAGAAGAAGAAGAGGAAGAAGATGAACAAGCGGAAGAAGAAGAAAAAGAAAAAGAAGAACAAGAACAAGAAGTAGAAGATGAAGAAGAAGAAGAAGAAAAAGAGAAAGAAGAAGAACAACAACAAGAAGAAGATGATGATGAAGAAGAAGAATAAGAAAAAGAATAAGAAGAACTAGACGAAAAAGATGCAGAAGAAGAAGAAGAAGAAGAAGAAGAAGAAGAAGAAGCAGAAGAAGAAGAAGAAGAAGAAGAAGAAGAAGATGTAGAAGAAGAAGAAGAAGAAGAAGAAGAAGAAGGAGTAGAAGAAGAAGAAGAAGAAGCAGAAGAAGAAGAAGAAGAAGAAGAAGAAGAAGAAGAGGCAGAAGAAGAAAAAGAAGAAGAAGAAGAAGTAGAAGAAGAAAAAAAAGAAGAAGAAGAAGAAGAATAGAAGAAGTAGAAGAAGAGGAAGAAAAAGAAGTAGAAAAGGAAGATGAAGATGGAAAAGATGAAGAAAAGGAAGATGATGATGAAGAGGAAGAAGAAGAAGAGCAGGAAGAGGAGGAAGGAGAAGAAGAAGATGAGGATGAAGAAGAATAAGAAGAAAAACTGGAAGAAGAATGGGAAGAAGAAGAATAAGAAGAAGAAGAAGAACAAGAACAAGAAGATGAAGAAGAAGTTGAAGAGAAAGAAGAAGAAGAAGAAGAAGATGAAGAATAAAAAGAATAAGAATAAAAAGACGAAGAAGAAGAAAAGAAGAAGGGGATGAAGAAGAAGAAGAATTAGAAGACCAATTAGAAGAAGAAGAAGAAGAAGAAGAAGAAGAAGTAGAAGAAGAAGTAGAAGAAGAAGAACAACAACAACAACAAGAAGTAGTAGTAATAGTAGTAGTAGAGGAAGAAGAAGAAGAAGAAGAAGAAGAAAAATAAGAAGATGAAGAAGAAGAAGAGGAAGATGATTGTGAAGTAGAAGAAGAAGAGGAAGAACAGGAAGAAGAACAAGAAGTCAAAGAGGAATAATAATAATAATAATAATAATAAGAAAAAGAAGTAGAAAAAGAAGAGATGGAAGAATAAGGAGAAGAGAAGAAGAGGGAGAAGAGGAAGAAGAAGAGGAAGAAAGAAGAATAAGAAGAAGCGAAATAAGAAGAAGAGGAAAATGAAGAAAAATAAAAAAGTAGGAGAAGAGAAGAAGAAGAAGAAGAAGAGAAGAAGAAGAAGAAGAAGAAGAAGAAGTAGAAGGAGAAGAAGAACAAGAGGAAGAAGAAGTAGCAGTAGTAGTAGTAGTCATAGAAGAAGAAGAAGAAGAGGAAGATAATGATGAAGTAAAAGAAGAAGAAGAAGAAGAGCAAGAGCAAGAAGAAGAACAAGAATTCATAGAGGAATAAGAAGAAGAAGAAGTAGAAGGAGAAGAAGAAGAAAAAGAAGTAGAAAAAGAAGAGAAGGAAGAAGAAATAGGGAGAAGAAGAAGAGGTAGTAGAGGAGGAAGAAGAGGAAGAATAAGAATAAGAAGATGCAGAAGAAGACGAAAAAGAGGAAAACGATATAGAAGAAAAGCAAGTAGGAGAAGAGAAGAAAATGAAGAAGAAGAAGAAGAAGAAGAAGAAGAGATGAAGATGAAGAAGAGGAGGAGGAGGAGGAGTAGGAGAAGAAGAAGAGGAAGAAGAAGTAGAAGTAAAAGAAGTAGTAGTAGTAGTAGTAGTTGAAGAAGAAAAAGAAGAAGAAGAAGAAGAAGAAGAAGGAGAAGAGGATGACAAAGAGGAAGATGAAGAGGAAGAAGAAAAAGAAGAGGATGAAGTTGAAGAAAATGGAGAAGAAGTTGAAGAAGAAGACAAGGAGGATGAGGAAGAACAAGGAGGAGAAGATGAAGAAGAAGAAGGAGAAGGAGAAAAACAAGAAGAAGAGAAAGAGAAGGAAGAACAAGTGGAAGATGAGGAGGAAGAGGTGGAAGAACATTAATAAGATGTCGAAGAAGAAGAAGAAGATAAAAAAGAAGAAGAGGAGGAAGAAGAAGAAGAAGTAGAAGAAGATGATGTATGAGAGGGTGAAGAACAGGAAAGAGAAGTGAAAAAAGAAGAAAAAGAAGGAAAAGAAGAAGTAGAAGAAGGAGAAGAAGAAGAAGATGAAGAAAAAGAAAAAGAAGAGGAAGTAGAAAAGAAGAAGACGAGAAGAAGTAGAAAAAGATGAGAAGAAGAAGAAGAAGGAGGAGGAGGAGAGGAGGAAGAAGAAGAACTAGTAGAAGAGGAAGAAGAAGAAGAAGAAGAAGAAGAACAAGCTAAAGAAGAAGGCAAAGTAGAAGATGAAGATGATGTTGATGATGATGATGAAGATGGACCAAAAGAAGAAGGAGAGGAACAATAAAAAGAAGAAGAAGAAGAAGAGGAAGCAGAAGGAGAAGGAGAAGAAAAAGAACAAGAACAAGAAGAAGAAGATGGGAAAGAAGATTGAAGTGGGAAGAAGAAGAAGATGATGAAGTTGAAAAAACAGAAGTAGCGGACGAAGAAAAAGAAGTAGAGATAGAAGAAGAAAATGATGAAGAAGAAGAAGAAGAACAAGAGTAAGATGAAAAAGGAGAAGAAGAGGAGGAAGAGAAAGAGGAGTAGAAGAAGAAGAAGAAGACGAAAAAGAAGAAGAAAAAGAAGAGGAAGAAGAAGAAGAAGAAGAAGGAAGAAGAAGAAGAAGCAGAAAACAAGAAGATAATGAAGGAGAAAAGGATGAAGAAGAAGAAGAACAAGAAAATGAAGAAGAGGAAGAAGAGGTAGAAGAAGAAGAAGAAAATAAGAAAGAAGGAGAAAAAGAAGAGAAAGAAGAAGTAGAACAATGAGAGGAAGAACAAGAAGAGAAAGAAGAAGAAGAGGAGGAACAAGAAGAAGAAGAAGAGGAGGAAAAGGAAGAAGAAGAAGAAGAAAATTAAGAAAAGATAAAGGAAGAAGAAGAAGAAGAGGAAAAAGAAAAAGAAGAAGAAGAAGAAGAATTAGAAGATGAAGAAGGAGGAGAAGAAGAAGAAAAAGACCAAGTAGATGAGAAAGATAAAGAGGAAGAAGGAAAAGAAGTAAAAGAAGAAGAGGAAGTAGAAAAAGGAGAATCAGAACAAAAAGAAGAGGAAAGAGATAAAAAAGAAGAGGGAGATGAAGTAAAGAGGAAGAAGAAGAAGAAGAAGAAGAAGAAAAAGAAAAAGAAGATGTACAAGTAGAAGAAGAAGAAAATGAAGAAGAAGGAGAAGAAGAAGAAAAAGGTGGAGGAGGAGAAGAAGAAGTAGAAAAAGAAGAAGAAGTTTAAGAGGAAGAAGAAGAAGAAGAAGAAGATAAGAAGAAGAAGAAGAAGAACAAAAGGATGATAAAGAAGAAGAAGAAGAGGAAGAAGAAGTAGAAGATGAAGTAGAAGAAGTAAGAGAATAAGAAGAAGAAAGCAAAGAAGAAGTATAAGAAAAAGACGAAGTAGAAGAAGAACAAAAGCAACAACAAGAAGTAGTACTAATAGTAGTAGTAGTAGTAGAAGATGAAGAAGAAGAAGAAGAAGAAGATGAGGAAGATGATGGTGAAGTAGAAGAAGAAAAAGAAGAAGAAGAAAAGAAAGAAGAGGAAGAAGAACAAGAAGTCAAAGAGGGATAAGAAGAAGAAGAAGAAGAAAAAGAAGTAGAAAAAGAAGAGAAGGAAGAAGGAGAAGAGAAGACGAGGGAGAAGAGGAAGTAAAAGAATAAGAAGCAAAAGAAGAAGAAGGTGAAGAAGAAGAAGAAGAAGAAGAAGAGAAGAAGAAGGAGGAGGAGGAGGAGGAGAAGAAGAAGAAGAAGAGCAAGAAAAAAGTAGAAGTAGAAGAAGAAGAAGAAGAAGAAGATGATGAAGAAGAAGAGGAAGATGATGATGAAGTAAAAGAAGAAGAAAATGAAGAAGGGCAAGAATAAGAAGAAGAATAAGAAGTCAAAGAGGAATAAGATGAAGAAGAAGAAGAAGAAGAAGAAGAAGAAAAAGAATTAGAAAAAGCAGAGAAGGAAGGAGGAAGAATAAGATGATGCAGAAGAAGAAGAACAAGAGGAAAATGAAAAAGAAGAAAAAGAAGTAAGAGAAGAGAAGAAGAAGAAGAAGGAGAAGGAGAAGTAGAAGAAGAAGATGAGAAGAATTTGAAGAAGCATGAGGAGGAGGAGAAGAAGAAGAGGAAGACGTAGAAGTAAAAGAAGAAGTAGTAGTAATAGTAGTAGTAGAAGAAGATGAAGAAGAGGTAGAAGAAGAACAAGAGGATAAAGAAGAAGAAGAAGAAGAAGAAGAAGAAGAAAAAGAAGTAGGAGAAGGATAAGAAGAAGAAGGAGTGGACGAAGATGACGAAGAAGAAGTAGGAGAAGAAGAAGAAGAAGAAGGAGAAGGAGAAAAAGAAGAAGAGAAAGAGGAGGAGGAAGAAGTGGATGATGTGGAGGAAGAGGAGGAAGAACAATAAGAAAATGAGGAAGAAGAAGAAGAAGAAGAAGATCAAAAATAAGAAGAGGAAGAAGAAGAAGTAGTAGAATAGGAAGATGAGGTATGAGAGGGTGAAGAACATGAAGGAGAAGTAAAAAGAAGAAGAAGAAAAAGAAGAAGAAGAAGAAGAAGAATAAGAAGAAGAAGAAGAAGAAGGAGGAGAAGAAGAAGAAGAAGAAGAAGAAGAGGAAGAGGAAGTAGTGGAAGAAGAAGTGGAAGAAGAAGAAGAACAAGAACAAGAAGAAGAGAAAAAAGAAGTAGAAAAGGATGTAAAAGAAGAAGAAGAAGAAGATTAGGAAGTTTAAGAAGAAGAGGAAAAGGAAGAGGAAGAAGTTAACAAAGAAGAAGAAGAGCAAGAGGATTAAGAAGAAAAAGAAGATAAGGAAGATGAGGAAGAGGATAAGGAAAAAGAAGTAGAAGAAAGAGAATAAGAAGAAGAAAAAGAAGAAGAAGTTGAGGAAGAGGAAGAAGAAGTAGAAAAAGAAGGGATTGAAGAAGAACAGGAAGAAGAAGAAGAAGAGGAAGAAGAAAAAGTAGAAGATAATGATGATGAAGAAGAAGAAAAAGAAGAAGAAGAAGAGCAAGAAGAAGTGGGAGAA